>PVJA010002819.1:12139-101944 GCA_004027025.1 Myocastor coypus | reverse complement strand
AAAAAAAAAAAAAAAGTACCAAAAAAGGTCCACACAGTATGAATTATAAGAAGAAACAAAAATACACAGGGGAAAATCAATCAATAGAAGCTTCTGAGGTGGCTGGGGATATAGCTCAGCGATATGAGGACCTGCCTGGCAAGTGCAAGGTCCTGAGTTCGATCCCTGATACCAAAAAAAAAAAAAAAAAAACTGAGGAATTCCAGACCTTGTACTTTCAGACAAAAAGTTTACAACGACTGTGTGTGTGTGTGTGTGTGTGTGTGTGTGTGTGTGTGTGTGTGTATTTTAGTACAGGGTGTATAGGGTCTCACTATGTAGATTGGACTCTTAGTGATCCACTTGTGTTCAAACTGCCAAGAGCTGAGATGACAGGCAATCACCACCCTACCAATGTCAATCGCCATCTCAGTGCACCCTAGGGGCAGGGCCCAGCACAGTAAGGTCAAGATCGAATCCCACCCACTGCATCATCCTAAGCAGGCACTTTAAAATCTGCTGAGCTCTTTGACTAGCCCTAAAACAGCTATTTTAAATATGCCTAAAGAACTAAAGAAAAAAAAAAAAAAAACTAAAAAGCTAAGAATAAAAAGATGAGGTCTAGCAACATAGAATATATCAACAAAAAGATACTATGTAGGGCTGGGGAGATAGCTCAATAGAGTAAGTGCTTGCCTGGCAAATGCAAGGACCTGAGTTCAGTCCTCAGCTCCGAAAAAAAGAAAAGAAAACTATATAAAGAAACACTTTTAAATACTGAAAAAGATAAATAACCAAATTCTGAATTTGCAAACACAGTAATAAGTGAAAAATTCACAAGAGGTGATCAATAGCAGATAGGAGCATGCAGAAAAAAACAATCAACAAACACACATATACATAGGCCAATTGGATAATCCATTCTGAGATATAGAAAGAAAATAATACAATATAATTCAATGTGGTGCCCTGTGCAGCATACCAACATATAATAATTCAGTTCTTAGGAAAGAAAGGGAAAAAGCATTGCAAAATAATCTTTAGTCCAAGTAGGAAACATGCAAAGCCATGGCTATGCACACAGTGACACGGTCCAGGCACAAGGAAAGAATCCTGGAAACAAAGAAGTGATTTCTGTACAAGAGACCCTCATCAGAAGCCAGGGATGCTAGAAGGCAATGGGAGGATGCATTCAGAAAGCTAAAAGTAAACGGCCATCAAATATTAATTCAATACCCAGCAAAACTATCTTTAAAAAGAAAAAAACAAAAATAAACTAGTGCACTCCCAGTTAAAAAAAAGTTGTCACCAGTATCAAGTCTGGGTTTTTTTTGTTTTGTTTTGTTTGTTGTTTGTTGTTTCTTTTTTAGAATTTTTTCCCCTTGTTTCAGAACTTTTGTTTGTTTGTTTATTTATTTTCATGGTACCAGTATCAAGTCTGGGTTTTTTTTGTTGTTGTTGTTGTTGGTTGTTTCTTTTTTAGAATTTTTTTCCCTTGTTTCAGAACTTTTGTTTGTTTGTTTATTTATTTTTATGGCCGGCTCAGCCTACCCTGAGGGCAGGGCTGGCACAGCATGTGGTGCCAGGGGTCGAACCATGGTCCCTGCAGCCACCTAAGCTTTCCTAAGCAGGCGCTTTAGACCACTGAGCCATCCTTCTGGTCCCTCAAGTCTGTTTTACAAGAAATAATAAAAAGTCCATTGGGCTGAAACGAAAGGGTAACAGCAACTCAAACCTACACGAAGAAATAGACACCAATAAAGGCAACTCTGTGGGTGAATAGATGGCAGCACATTTGTTCTCAAGTCTTTTCCTCCTAAGAGGCAACTGTATGAGACAACAATTACAAATCTGTGACAAGGGACACAGAATAAACATGTATGACAACCACACAAAGGGAGGATATGAGAACCAATTTACAGAGCAACACATGTTTTTTGAAATTCAGTTGATTTTACTCCAGCAGATCATAAATTTAAGATGTTAATTATAATCACAAGAGAAGCCATTAAGAAATATCTTTAAAGTGTATATAGGGCCAGCAAGATGGCTCAGCAGTCTAAAGCACCTGCTTAGGAAAGCTTAGGTAACCACAGGGACTTCTGGTCCCTCAAGTCTGTTTTACAAGAAATAATAAAAAGTCCATTGGGCTGGCACCACATGCTGCATGAGCCCCACACCTGGGCAGGCTGTGCCAGCAATAATAATGATAATAATAATAATAATAATAATAATAATAATAATAATAATAACTAGATAAAGTGTATTGTATAAGCTACAAAAATGGAACTAATTGGCACAGAGCAAAAATACTAACTCAAGAAAATGTATAGAAAGAAAGTACCAATAAAGGAACAAAGACAAAAGGCACAGAAAATAAAGTGGCAGGTTAAAAGCTGGCTACCTATAATTACATTAATTGTAAATGGATTAAAAACTCCATTTAAAGGGCAGAGGTAGGAAACTGTATAAATATCATGGCCGAAATACCTATAGGAAATGCATCCTTTTTCTTCTCAGTACTGGGAAAAAAACACAAGGCCCTCTGCACTGAGCTACATCACCATTTCATTTTTTATTGGGGACAGGATGTCACTAAATTACCTGGACTATGCACAAACCTATGATCCTGGACAAATACATGTTTATAGGGATAGGTGAAAAATGTATTATACACAAATAGACCTAGAGACATTACCTGACCAAATAGCATCTTAAGATGAAAATTGCTACTAGAGACAAAGACTAATTACATAAATAGAGGATTGGTCCATCAAGAAGTGGTCATGGACGTATGTATACCTAATAACAGAGGCCCCAGATACATGAAGCAAAAACTAACAACGACGGCGAATCAACCATTCAACCATAACCACTGTTCATTTCAGTGCCTCTCTTGCAGTAATGGGTAGAATACAACAGAGAATGTCCACAAGTGAATATAAATAGAAGACAATGAACAGCAGGGTAAGCCAGGTAGACCTAGCACACAGCTTAGAGCACTCCACCCAGCAGCAGCCAATGGACGTTCTCCTAAAGAGCACGTGAAATGTTCCCGGGCTAAGTCAATAAGTAATAATATTTTGAAGGGATAGAAATTACACAAAGCATGCTGCCTGGGCAGCGTGGAATGAGATTACAAATCAGTAACAAGGAAACTGGGAAGTGCACAAATATGTGGAAATTAAGCAGTACAATCCTAATTAACCCAATAGTCACAGGAGAAATCTGAAAGCTCCTTGAGATTAATTAAAGTGGAGCCAAAACAAATTCTAATTTAGGAGATACACCTGAATCAGCACTTAAAACAATATATAGTTACAAATGTCTATGTTAAAAAAGAGAGATCTCAAGGCAATAACGAGCCTTCAACCTTAAGAAACTAGAAAAGAATAGGAAATGAAAAGTAAGCAAAAGAATTGAATAATAGCAAGTAAAGTAAAAATAAATGAAATGGTAAAAAAAAATAATAGAGAAAAGTGAAAAACTATTGTTCTTAGGAAAAGATCAACAAAAATAATAGACTCCTTAGCTGCACAAGAAAAAACATAGAGGATACGCAGATCACTATGCCCAGTCCTGAAAGGGTGACTAGGCCTATTTTTGTCTTTATTGGTAAGTTCTACCAAGCATTTCGAGAATAGTTAACATCATTTGCTCAAAAACTAAAAGACGACACTTCCAGACTCATTCTCTTGGGCCAGTGTCACCCATACACCAAAATCAAGCAAAGAAAAGAATATGTACAGGCTGACATCATTTAATATCAGCGCAATGCAAAACTTCTCTACAAAATACAAAGCTGAATCTAGCAAATTACAAAGTGGATCGTACAAAAAAAAATACTTGTTTTGGGAACACAAAATTCAACACCACAAAAATTAGCATACACATTATTAGAATAAGTGGCAAAACAACATGATCTTCTGATAGACGTAGGAAAAGCTTTTAACAGTTGACAAAAATCTGACACCCTATCTTGATGAAAACCTTCAAAAGGGGCTGGCGAGATGGTTCAGTGGTTTAAACTGCCTGCTCAGGCAAGCTTAGGCAACCGCAGAGACCACAGTTCAATCCCTGCAACCACCTGCTACTCCAGCCAACACCACCCCCAGGGCAATCTAAGCTGGCCATAATAATAATAGTAATAATAATAATAATAATAATAACCTTCAAAACACTAGAAATGGGAGAACCCCTTTCACCTGATAAAGGACATTTGTGTGTGTATGTGTGTGTGTGTGTGTTGCGGGGCGGGGGTGGGGGTGGAGATAGCTAATCTAAACACTCTGGGAGGCCAAGACAGGAAAAAGACAAGTTCAAGCCCAGCCTGGGCAATTTAGCAACTTACAGAGAACCTGTTTGTCAAAATAATTTTTTTTTTTTAAAAAGGGGAGCACACAGTCCAACCTGATAGCTCAGCACACTAAAGCACCTGCTTAGGCAGAGTGCAGCGACCCTTGTTTGATCCCTGGTGTGCTGTGCTGGCCCCGCTCCCTGGGACATACTGAGCTGGAGACTGGGCATGGTGGCACACACCTGTAATGTCAGCGCTTGGGAGGCTGAAAACAGGAGAATCACGAGTCCAATCTGTGTAGTGAGACCCTGTAGACACTGTCGGCCTTGTCCTAAATATGGAAAATAAAAAAAGGAGGGAGCACTAAGTTCAGTCCCAGGTACTGAAAACAAGGAAGGCAGAGAGGAAAGGAGGGAAGGGAGGAAAGAAAGGAGGGAGGGGAAGGAAAGAAAAGGGAAGGAAGAAAAGGGCTAGGGATGGAACTCAGTGTTAAAATGCTCGCCTAGCACACACCAGGCCCTGCGTTCAATCCCTGATACCAGAAAAAAAAAAAAAAAAAAAAACAAAGAAAGAGAAAGGACCATAACTAATATACAAGTGGCAGTGAATACTGTAGGCTTTCTCTACCAAGATCAAGAATAAAACAAAGGTAGCCTTCTTACTCCCTTCTATTCAGCTTTGTTCTGAAGATTCTAGCCAGGGCAACAGACAAAAGGAAGAAATAAAAGGCATCAAGATTGGGAAAGAAGGAAAATGTATTTCCAGATGGCATGATCTTGTATATAGAGACTATTAAGGAGACTCACAAACAAATCTGGTAAACCAGTGTGACAAAGTTGAAGATACAAGCTTATTATCCAAAAATCAACTGATGCCAGGCATGGTGGTGCACTCCTGTCATTCCAGCACTCAGGAGGCTGAGGCAGGAAGATCATTGTGAGTTTGAGACCAGCCTGGGCTACAAAATGAGCTCAGGACCGGCCTGAACTGCAGTAGAGACCCTGTCTCAAAAAGGAAAAAAAAAATCAATTTATTTGTGTATATTATCAGTGAAGAACCCAAAAGGAAACTAAGACAATTGCAATATCAAAAACAATAAAGTATTTGGGAATAAATTTTTAAAAGTCAAATATACACACCAATAATCACAAAATGGCACTGAAAAATCTAAAGATCGTAAGTAGATATGAAGAAATTCTCTATATATTGGGAGACAGTCATGGTAGGATGGTAATAACTCCTAAATTAATAAATTTGATGCAGGGGCCCGGCAGGATGGCTCAGTGGTCTAGAGAACCTGCTTGGGAAAGCTTGGGCAGCTTCAGGGACCGCGGTTCAATCCCTGGCACCTCCTGCTGCGCCAGCCCTGCCCTCGGGGTGGGCTGAGCTGGCCATAAAAATGAGTGAATAAACAAATATAGGTTCTGAAACAAGAAAAAAATAAATAAAAAATAAAAAATTCTAAAAAAATAAATAAAATAAAATAAATTTGATGCAATCTTTATTAAAATACCAGCTACAATTTTGGCAAAAACCAAGCTGACTCTAAACCCAATATAAAAATACAAGAGCAGGGGCCGAGAAAATAGCTCAGTAGAATAAGTGCTTGCCTGGCAAGTACAAGAGCGTGATTTCAATCCCCAATCCCCCCCAAAAAGAATAAAATAAATAAAATAAAAATGCAAGAAATCTTGCATAGCAAAGTCACCCTCAGGGGGAAAAACAAAGATCATAGGATTCAACAATTCCCAATCTTAAAACTTACTGCTTAGCTGTAGTAATTAGGACTACATGATACTGGCCTAAGGATGGGCATGGAGACAGAATTAAAATCACAGAAATCAGTTATTACATTTACACTCCATTTATTTTATTTTTTCATTAATTAATTTTTCAATGTATTTGGTACAGGGTCTCACTACACAGCTCAGACTCCTAGTGATTCTCCTGTTTTCATTCCCCCCAGTGCTGGGATTAGAGGCATGTATCACCACATGGGGTCTCAGTGGCTGGCTCAGCGGGCCCAGGGGCAGGGGCTGGTGCAGCATGTGGTGCTCCCGATTGAACCCTGGACCTTGTGCTTGCCTAAGCAGATGCTTAATCTGCTGAGCTATCTCACTGGCCTGCTTCCATTTATTTTTGACATGGTGTCTCAGTTACTTTTCTCTCATTACTCAGACAAAATACCTGACACCCAAACTTAAGGAAGGAAAGGTTTATTTAGCTCACAGTTTGTGGCAGTTTCAGTCTATACTCAGCTGGCTTCAAGGCAGAGCAGCACATGACAGAGGGCAGCAGTTCATGGCAGCAGAAAACAGCGAAGAGCAAAGAGAAGGGCAGCAGCTGGGCTTCTAGCCAGCCTCTCTCCCCTCTTCATGTTATAAGCAGGCCACCCTGGAGTGGGGGTGTAGAGCTCACCCCATGTCCATGCCCTCCTCTTGCTCAGGATGAGGATGCTTACAAACTAAGAATCCTGGCTCTCTGCTGAGTCACTCAATTAATCCTTTAAACTTCTCAAGTTGACACGGTATATCAACCACCATACGATTGGGTTCCAAAACAACTTGATGAGGAATTTTCAGGCTTTATAATAAATAACGCTAGTGTGATGGTCACATGCAACAAAGGGAAACTGGCCCCTTCGTTCACACATTATGCAAAAATTGTCTTGAATGGATCATAGCCTACAAATACAAGAACCAAATAATAAAACTCTTAGAAGAAAATGTAGGCATGATCCGTCTTGACATTACACTAGAAAGTAGTTTCTTAGCTGTGGTACCAAAAACACAAATAACCAAAGAAAACAGAAATTTAATTTAGTTAGAATTTTAGAATGTTGTATCTTAAAGGACACTGTCATGAAAGTAAAATGACAACTTATACAACGGAAAAAGAACATTTTAAACATATTTGATATGAATCTAGTATCCAGGACATATAAAGCACTCTCATAGTTCTATAGTACAAGTTAAAATTCCAGATAAAAAGTAAACAAAGACTTGAATAAACATATTTCCAAAGAATATTAAATACAAATATTCAAAAAGCGCAGGAAAAGTTGCTCAGCATGATGGTGCACTGAAGTGCAAGTCAAGGTGGACCAGGGAGATAGCTCAGGGACACAAGTACCTGCCTGAAAAATGTAAGGTCCTGAGTTCAATTCCCAGTGCCAGGGGGTGGTGGGGGAGAGTGCAAGTCAAAACCAGGAGATACATAGTCCAATGTTCCATTATCACAGTGAGCTATTGGCAAAACTGGAAATGATGAAAACTGTTGATTTAAGCCTTTTACAGCTGAGCATACTAATCTAGCTTTACATTTTATGCCTTGTGGTTAAACTTTTCTGCTGGGTGGTAAAGGGCAAGTTAAAGCAAGACCTGTATAACAAAACATGTAACTTTTGTATCTCCTAAGGTCAGTCAAATCCCCTCAGGATTTACTTTGGAACCATGTACAGTGCTTTGTAGAACTGTTGTTGGTGTCAGCCATCTGGATGAGTCATGACCATTGCTTGACCAGTTTGCTCTCTGTGAAAGCCTAGAGAATGTTTTCTCTAGGTGACTCTCCTTAGGTATACCATATATCTTCAGTCCCTTTCCTTTGTAGCCCCATAATCTCCTTGAACAGATTATTTGGGATACCACTGAGTTATAGGATGTTATAGCACTGGTTCTCTTATGTCCTGAGTTCTCACTGACCTTGAATGGCTAGAGCCAAAATATTGGCTGTCCTTGTAGCCCTTCTTTTTCTCTAATTTTTGGTCTGTAAACTGATATTCTTAACCCTCCGGAAGAAAAGCTTAGTGATACTATTACTTTATAACATAGGTACTTGAGCTTAACATCACTGTCTTTCTGAGCATCAAACATCTTAGACTTAACTTGGAATTGGTGTTATCTATCAATCATCAATATTCTAATAAATTCTATAGAATGTGATAAAAGCAGTTATACATTTTTACACAGGAATTTATAAATACAAGTAGTATTTCTCTTAGTTCAATGAGAAGAAATTTTTATACCAATAATGATAAGAAAAATTATCATGTCTACACCCTATGCTTTGTATAGCTACTAGGAGGACAACAATATGCATTGTATCAAATGCTGGAAATGTACTACTAACGTATTTTGAAACTGTCACATTGTTCTTTCTTTTTTTTTATTGTTTTTTTTTTTTTCTTGTTTCAGAACCTTTGTTTGTTTATTCACTCATTTTTATGGCTGGCTCAGCCCACCCTGATGGCCAGGCTGGTGCAGCATGTGGTGCCGGGGATCGAACCGCGGTCCCTGAAGCTGCCCAAGCTTTCCCAAGCAGTGCTTTAGACCACTGAGCCATCCCGCCAGGCCCCTGTTCTTTCTTATTAAATGCAGTAAAAATAGAGAAAAAAGCCGGGCGTGGTGGCTCACGCCTGTAATCCCAGCACTCGGGAGGCTGAGGCAGGAGGATTGGTGCGAGTTCGAGACCAGCCTGGGCTACAAAAGTGAGCTCAAGGCCAGCCTCAACTGCATGGCGAGACCCTGTCTCAAAAAGACAAAAAAAAATAGAGAAAAAGAAAAATAGCAGATATCACATAACAGCCACTAGGATGACTACTTTTTTTTTAAGTAATCGATAGTAAGTGTTGACAAGAATGGGGAAAGACTGAAACCCTCAGATACTGCTGGTGGGGATGTTTGAACTGTGTAAAGCTAGCTCAGCTGCTCTAGAAAGCCTTTGGGTGGTTACTCTGAGACCATGTAACCCTCAGATCCACATCTAAGGACCCAAGGGAATTGAAAACATGCTCAAAACCTTGTATCTGAATCTTTTTAATGGCCAAATAGAAAGCACTCCAGTGCCCATCAGTGGATGATGACTAAATAAAATGGGGTACATCCGTGTGATGGAATGTTATCCACATACTTCACAGATGCTACACACAACACAGACTACATACAACATGGATAAATATTGAAAGTACTTTGGCATTAAAAGGTAATGAAAAGGGCTAGATAAGTTGTGTTTTGAACTCCTACTGTTGAGTCTTGTACATCAAGAAAAGCACTTGATAGGTAGATCATCCTGACAGGGAAAACCTCCCGTCTTTTATTTACTATGAGTACACTTTTTTATTTGATGGATTCTTTGCCTCACTTTGTAGCCCAGGCTGGTCTCAGACTCACAATGCTCCTTTGGCCTCAGCCTGCCCGGTGCTGATTACAGGCATGGGCCATGATGCCTAGCTCCACGAATATACTTTAATCTCCATCTGCCCTTCGCAATTCTCTGTGCAGTATCTGCTTATGGAAGTTTTTAACTTGAAGAGTCTTCTGCTTTCTTTCCTTTCCCTCTGCCCAGCACTGAGAATCAAACACAAGTGAACTCTACCACTGAACTACATCTGTCCTTAGTTACTTTTCTCTCCTTGCTGGGACAAATACCCAACACCCAAAATGAAGGAAGGAAAGGTTTATTTAGCTCACAGTTACTGGAGGTTTCAGTCCATATTCGGCCAGCTCCAAAGCTGAGTGGCACATGGCAGAAAGCAGCAGCTCATGGCAGCAGAACAGCAACAATATGGTGACAGAGGCAACCAACCAATCAGGACAGCAGAGCAACATCATGAGTCTATCTCTCTCTCTCTTTAAATTATGTCAGGCTCTCTGCCTTAGCCTATCTGCCTCAGGCCACACCTATAATTCCCAGCAGTACTAAGACCATAATCTCATCAGTACTAACACACATAATCCCAGTGGATCATCAGTCAAGTCTCAGACTCTAGAAGTCTCTGCCTCATGATTGCATGAGGCTTTGGGGGGACAACTAGACACAAACCATAACAACATCCCTTACCCTTTTTGATCTGTATTTCTAAATTATGTAGGCTGACCTCAATCTTATGGTTCTGCAGGCTCCCTCGTAGCTGGATGCGAGCCTTTTTCTGTTTGGAGAAGCAGTTCTTCAGTCTAGAGAAAAGCATAGAGAAAATGCTTAAAAATTCCATGGACCCCCCCCCCATTTTGGACTGATTAATTGTCTCTTTTCATTCTTTTGCAAAGCACATGTGTGGGTCTGCTTAAGTGGCATTTTACATGCAAATGTTTTTTCGTTTGTTTGTTCTTCTGTAGGACTGGGAATGGAACCCAGGGCACACTAAGCCCCCTTCCCATACCTTTGTATTTTGAGACAGTGTCTCTCTCACTAAGTTGCCCAGGCTGTCCTTAAACTTGGCATCCTCTGTCTCAGCCTCCCAAATCCCTGGGACTCTAGGCATGTGCCACTGCGCTCTGCCCAAGTACAGTTTATATCCTGTTTTCTTCACCTGATATATCCTGAAAATCCTTACCAAGTGACTGTACGGTATTATATTTCTAACAATACTGTTCAATATATTTCCTACATGGATGCATATTTAATAATTTGTAATGATTTTTTTCATTTCTATTGTATTTGAAAAATATCAAATTTTTCCCCCAGATTCTTCTGTGTAATCCCAATTTATGCAAGAAATCAGATGGGAGATTAATTATTTTATAAGCAAGGATTAGATTGCTGCTGCTGCCGCTATAAACACACACTACCGTTTTAGCTCTTTTCAACCCTACTAATCTTGGAAAACTTTATGCTTTTATTTAATGTCAAATTCATTTGTGACTAGAGCCTTAAATATGATTTAGCTCAAAATACACCCTTTACTTGTGTAACTGGGATGCTGTGGGCCTTCAACAGTTTTTAGAGTCTTGCCAAAATTCAGCGTATCATTCCAGGTCAACAGCAGAGTCAACCTGCGATGTGTCCCTGCTGCTTTCCCTTAAAACACCAGTTTCACGGTCACGGTCGTTTGTTAATCCAAGATGTCTACAAAGATGAAACGTGGGATCCCACTTTGACTGAATCAAGCAGCTCAGAGGAAGGTGTGCAGAAGCCAGGGCAGCAGCTGGGGAAGAGCTTGCTGCACCCTGCTGGAGTTGGCACACCAAGGCACCGCGGATTTAGCAAGGTGAGTGATCCGCTTAAGTGGAAAGGAAAGGGGCAGAAGGAAACGGGTGATCTTAATGTGGCTGCTTCAGGAGGAAGGTATTCAAGAATAAGTGAGCACGGGCGGGGCAGATAGGTTAGCGGACTAAAACACCCTGTTTAGGCAGGCGCAGGGGCTGGGGTTCCATCCCCAGCGTGTCGTGCCGGCCCTGCCCCCAGGGCGCACTGAGATGGAGATTGAGACTGGGCCTGGCGGCGCGAGTGCCTGTAACCCCAGCACTTGGGAGGCTGAAAACAGGAGAATCACTTAGAGTCCGAGCTGTGCAGTGAGACCCCATAGACCCTGTACTAAATACATGAAAAAGAGTAAATGAGCACCATGTTATCTGTCCCTATGTGTTCTTCATCCTTGTTCACTTTAACAATATGCTCCTTCTTAGTGGAAGAAAGTCCGAAATTTAAGAAAAGTAATGTGTCTTGACTCCCTGGACTTCATTCTGTGCCTCTCCTCAGCACAGCCCCAGCAAGCGCCCAGAATCCTGTACTCACCGGCCGGCATCTAAGACTGGCCTGGATTCTGCCCCCATGGGCTGTTTTAGTTGAGTGTAGTATGTAGACAGCAGCGAGTGTGAAGAGCCGGCCTCTGTTTATCTTGTGAGAAGCTGAGCTAAGTGTGTACTAGCAGATGAAAGCTGCCCCGGCATTTGGCAGATCAATGAAGCCAACCCTAATGGAAAGAGATATTCTACAGTTTCAGGGCAAGTAAGACGCGGCATTTTACTCAAAAAATCCCTCGCACTTGCTGTGTTTGGCAACTCAAGAGACCTGAAAAAATACCAAAAGTCACTTGAAAGGTAAACATGGAAATGGGAGATTGAAGAGTTGAATTATCTGCTACTACAGATATCAGAAGAAAGCAAGAAATGACTTGATTTTTGCCTGCGCCTGTGGCCACCTGCAGGAGTTGTCTTCACACGCCACTTTGCTTTGGGACACTCTTGCCCAGCCCCATATCTCTGCGCAGATCTTGCTAGTGTATCTGAGTTGGCACTTATCTCCAATGGGTGAAAAATTCCTCAGATAGAACTCATCACGTCCTGCCCCACCTCCCCTTTGGGCTTCTCGCAGGTTCCCTGTGAACCCCTTTGCCAAACCTGTAGTGGGAAACTGAAGCTCCTTTCTCCCTGGCCCACCCTCTGCTGTGTGATGTGAGCTGAGACCTGCTGTTTCTAAGTTAGTAGTTCAGAGACTTCAATGCCATAATTTGCACGTGGCATTTCCACATTATCGATACTGAGATAATCTTTACTTGTACAATACCACAAAGAACCTCCCAGAAGACCATTTTCATGCCATTGTAGCTAGAGCATGCATTTGAAAGCGTGTGCTCTAGGACCTTGATTGCTTAACACTGTCACCATAACCACAGTTGAGTGACACAATGTGTACTTCAGTGGCTTGGCTAAATGGCTGTTTTGCTGAACTTCAGCTTCCGTGTGACAGAACTCTTAGCGTCACTTGCACTAGTCAAAGAAGCCTACAGAGCACTTTCCCTCTGAGTGATGTCATACTTCTTCCGAATAAAAGAAAAACTCCAAGTGGAACTAAAGTCTAGGAAGGGAGCCTGCCCATAATAGCAAAACCAGAGCTACCCAAACCCTAACACCTTTGTAAATCCTTTTTTTAAAAATGCCCCCTGATCCCAGCTTTCTTTGTGCGTAAGAAGGAATGCTAAGTATAAATAATGAATGGCTACAATAAATACTGTACCCAAACAGTAACACCATTTAGGAAGGAAACCAGTCACACTTTCAGGCTTGTGAAGTGATTCTTCAGCTGATGTTGGCCTACATAGAGACTTAAGAACATTCAGATGTGTATCTGTTACACAAAATAATCACTTTGGTTCTAAAAATACTCTCCTGCTACTAATTCAATTAAAAAAATGCAGCAGGAAACCTTAATTAAAATTTCTAGGTTGTTAAAACTCTGCCACCAGAAAAAGAAATATGTGTATGGCTTAGAGTCCCACAGTTAAGTGGCAGGGGACAACTGATGTATTATCAGTCTAGAAATACGAGGACCAAGACCCTGTGGGAGATCTTCAGTAGAGAGAACCAAAGACCAGGCAGCCGAGCAGGACTGGCTGTAGCGGTAAGTCAGCCTTGGGGAGAGTAGAATTGACTAGGGGCCAAATTCCCTCAGGACATTTGGGGCTAGTTGAAACCATCCTGCTCCACCTTGCTTTGATGACGGTGATGGATGAGATAAGTTTTAATTTTTCAGCACCTGGTGTTAACAAGTCAGACTTCACAGCATTCAAAACAACAGAAAAGAAACTCAAACATCCTTTACAGGTTGGCAGCGTGTCAGAGACAACGGCGAGTAGCCCAGTAGCCCGGGGAGGGGAGAGGGGAGAGAGCCAGCTCAGTCTCTTTTCCAGAGCCCTTCAAAGAGAAAACGCAACCTGCGAGGAAAGGCCCCAGGAGGCCAGAAGGGAGCGTGATCTGGGTGGGCTCCGCGGCCGGCTGGGTCTCTGGGAGGCAGCACCCCCAGGCGAGGAGGCTGGGAACCGCACCCCTCCCATAAGGCTCGAACCTCCACTGGCTTCCAGCGCATTCTTCTGCCAGGCCTTGGAAGGCAGGCCGCAGCTGGGTGTGCCTTACTGCAGAGGGCCAGGCAACAGTGAAAAAACAGTCCCACAGTTAGAACGCAAGCAATCTAAGCCACTTGACGACACCATGTAGCCCGTCCGTGATGCTGAGATGACTGGGAAGGCCATAATTTCACCCGCATTTGTTACAAAAGGAAAGCGATGTCAAAAACCATCGAGAAGATGTAGTGAATATTTCATATATTGATAGTAAAAGTATTGAGGTTAATTAGAACTCCATTCATTCGTTCACTTGCACGATACATCTCTGAAGCAGCAGGTTCTCTGAGCAGTAAGGAGAGCACAGGAGGATGCGCCCGGCACGTGCTGGGGCGGGGCACCCCAGCAGTGCTCAACATGGTGACTGACAGTGGAAGGCAGGTGAGGCTGGTGGCAGCTGCTGAAGCCATTGGGAAGGAGGAGGTGTGAAGCCTCTACAGGAGACTGACATTCTGTATCTTTTGGATGGAATGCAGTGGAGGGCAGATACAAAGTCCCCCATGGGCAGGAGGACAAGGGCGAGGGACATGGCAATGACTCAGCCAAAGCAGAAGTGGGGAGAAATGGATGGAGGGGGGACAAAGGAGAGAGGATGAAGTATGCCCTTGGGCATCACTTTCCCTTTGTAACAAAGGCAGGAGGTGAAGGAGGGGTGGGAGGCACCTCAAGCTCCCAGCCAATATTCTGCCTCCACCACTGGCATCTCACTGCCCGCTGTCCAATTGGCTCTGATCTAGCCCTGTTCTCCTCACCAAAAGAGTGTTCTCTCTCCCTGCCTCCAAGGCCTTCTCTCGTCTGATTGGTGAACACCACCCTGTGACACTGTGCCTCTCCAGGAAGGCACCCCAATCCTCCTGTCCTCCTCCTGCACTGCCAGCCCCTTCTCCCCAGCGACCCTCCACACCATCTCCGTCAGTGTCTCTGCTGCCTCCTCTTACTCCCTCTCCTCAGCCAGCATAGTCCTCAGGACGTTGGACCAAAGATCTAGGCGAGTCCTGGTCTCGGCAGTTGGCCCCAGCTCCCATGCTGGCCTTGAGGGGTTGCCTACTGCATGTCCAGGCCTAGCTGTCACCATCCCCCACCCCACCTCAGCTGGCCTGTGCCTCAGCCCCACAATGGCTCCTTAAGATAAGGTGATGGTGGCAGCTGAACAGCTCTGCCCATACACCAACAATAGTCAGATCTACACTTAGAGCAGGGATGTCTTATGGTATGGAAATTATACCTTAAGAAACAAGCAAACTCAAGAAGCCACTCAGGGCCAGGGAGATAGCTCAGCCACCTAAATGCCTGCCCAGCAAGTGTAGGATCCTAAGTTTGATCTCTGGTACAAAAGAGAGACAGACAGAGACAGACAGACAGACAGACAGACAGAGAGAGAGAGAGAGAGAGAGAGAGAGAGAGAGAGAGAGAGAGAGAGAGAGAGAAAGAAAGAAAAGCCATTCAGCAGCTCTTATTTCCTCACCTCCAAAGCTCTCCCAGCCTGCACCTCCAAATCCATGCCCTTGTCACTAGGCGACACCACCTGCCTCGGCTGAGTCATGTTGAAGATTCCCTCTGACTAACATCCCAGATTCAGAAAGTTTCCAGAGTTGGCCAACTCTTACCCACCAGTTATTTCTCAAGCCACCTACTTCTGCCCCTACCATCAACCTGCAAACCCCTGCAGGGCTCATAGGGTCAGTGTTTCCCATCGTGGGCACTGTCACCTGGAGAGCTTTTGGAGCTTTGGGCACTCTTTGTTGTCATAGGATGCCAGGGCCTGCTGGCATCTGTGGGAAAGAAGAGATGCAGGACAGCATCGTAGAGCAAAGCATCCCTGGCCCTTCAAGGCTTTAGGATGTTATATCTGCTTTCTGGCAAAGAGCAAGAAGTCCACTGCAATTGCTTATCCTGGTGTAACTTCATGGTTACAGCAACTTGCTCCTCTGCTTTCACAAGTCTTTCATATAGAGTGGGTCCTGGCTGGGGAGATTGCTCAGTAGAATAAGTGCTTGCCTTATAAGCACAGGGTTCTGAGTTCAAGCCCCAGTACTGCAAAAACAAAAAAAAACAGAGTGGCTCCTAATCATGCCTTCTATATTCAGAATTATTCCTCTCCAGATGCCAGGAACTGATCACTTTTCTATGTTTTCATTACCCCCTTTTACCTACAGACGCAGGATCATGGCTGTGCTGCTCGGGAGCTCCCTGGGACCTGGCCCCTTCCTCTGAGAGAGGGGCTTCCCCTGAGCTTGACCCCCTTCTAGGTTGGGGTTTCTCTGTGACTTCCCTGGGCCAGGGGCTCCCATCGCCAGATGGCTGGCATTCCCAGACACCTCCTGCCCACAGCTGGCACCATGATCCAGACTTCCTGGCACCAAGCAGCCTGGGCATTCCCCCTGTGTCAGGGATGCTTTCCTACACAGAGCCTGAGAGGGGAGAGGAGCAGAGGTGAGGAGCACCCCTTGGAACGTCCTCCCTCTGGAATCATGGGTATGAGGGTCCTGCCTCTTCCTCTCTGGCTTTAGCAGGGGAAATGGCCTGAGCAAGGCCCGTTTTTCTTCTGGGCCAGTGATGGCTCAGACTCTCTCCAAGCCCTGAGAACACACAGAGCCACCCTGTGTGTTTTCTTGGCCCTCAGGCAGTCTTCTTAGCCCGCGTCCCTTCAACTGATCCGCAGCAAGCTCCCACCTCCTCCACACTTAGGACGTTTGATTTGCAGTTCTCCAAAGGCTTCCACCACCACTTCCTTCCTTAGTACAATTCTCTCTCCTCTTTCAGTGCTTCCCACACAATCTACGGGGAGTGAATGCAGGCGTGAGGTTTGCGTTCTATCAGTCTAGAAATATTTATTGAGTACTTAGGATCTCATGATGCTATTCTAGGCCCTGAAAACAGTTCTTAACTATCTTAAATCATAGTTCTTTCTCTTAAAGAAACACTCATCAGTAACCCTGTTAAAGCCTGGCTTTTGCTCTGGACCGTTGCCATGGGCACAGGAACCGTGGCAATGAGATCTTCAGTAACAAGAGAACTGTGACAGCCCTGACTATGGCAGAGCTAAGTACAAGTTTACAGCCAGAATGCACACCAGGATCTGTATGTGGAAAAGTACCAACAGGAAACACAAGAGAAAAGGGGGTACTGGCTACAGCCACTTAGCAGGACTGTAGCTGAGACAGGCCTAGGGATCCCAGGGCAGGCAGGAGAGGAGGACACTGATCAGGTACGGGGACTATCAGAGAGGCTGGCTCAGAGGTGTTCTCTGCCCAAACTGGATCTTATAAGTAAAGTACAGTAGGCTGAGGAGCTTGAGGAGTCAAAGTGAAGTGTGGTCAAGAAAGAAGTCTTGCTTCTCTATACATGATGAGCATAGTTAGTTCATGCCCTTGAGAAGTTCAGTGTATTCATTGGTAACTCCTGGAAAGAGAGACGTTAGGAGAACAGGGGCCAGGCTTGCAGTCAAACAGAGAGCAACTGTACCCTGTTCCATTTCACTCCTTGTCCCAGGTGGGGCCACTGGGACATAGCTGAGGCAGTCCACACCCCCAGGCAGTGACCAATCAGTCCTCCAGGAGCCCCTGCTGTGGGCCTGATGGAGCCCACTTCAGTGTCCCCTCATTTCTCTGCGTTACACTGGACAAAGTGGTTCACCTGGAGAGGAACAGGTGCGATCTGTTTATGCACCAGGATCCTCTGTCTCTACCTTCTTAGATGATGGGAGGGGTTGCATGTGGATTGCATGGTAAGGTGAACCCTAAAGTGTCACTGCTCTGGGGATCCTCCCAACCTCATCATCATGGGGTGAAGGAAGGGGCTCCATTTAGAAGAAATAGAACCTTGGGAAAGGGGCCACCCCCTCCAGGAAACCAGACTCTCTAGTGATTCCACACCCCAGGAAATAACCCTCTACAACCAGTGCATGAAGTCCATGCTGAGGAGTGAATCTCCATCCTGTAGAGTGAAATGTGTGGGCCTCTGGTCCTCGAAGGTCCACAATGCACCTTCCTTGTAGGGAAACAACACAGCTGTGGCTGCCCTTTGAGAAGATTCCCTGAACCTCGTTCTCTACTCTCCTCCAGCAAACACTGCCATGGCCAACCAAAGCATCCTAGGCCATGCTGTGGATACAGTAATTGACAGTGATGAGGTGATCAGGGGGCACAGGGCAACTCATTCATTACCGGCAAATGGGAAAGTAGAGACGTGATGTTGTCAGAATGATGCCGTCATTTTGCTCCTAAAAATAAAACTCTCCCACCTAAAAACCACCAAACAAGTTGTCCTCCTCTGGGGCATTCTACTGGTCTTCCAAGGGCCCAAGCTGTGAAGGAAGAATTTTCATCCCTACTTGGAAAACTATGGCCAACCGTCCAGGTACACCCACCTGGACTTATCAGGCTTCCGGGCTCCCTGATGGCTGCTGTTCTGTGGCCCGGATGTGCCAGGGGTAGTATCTTAAAAATAGACTCCTCCCTACTGCAGACCAGAAACAGACTTAATGAGAGTTCAGATGAGACAAGGAGCAGATTCTCTAAGGTATATATCCCGATTCTCTACCCAAACCTAGGCTAGGCAGACACATGTTTTCATGAACTCGAATTGCCCTTTTCTATCTCTCAGTGCCCACTCTACAGCCTCAAATCGGGTGCACCTCTGACCCTCCAGGGGCACAGTTAGGAGCAGACAAAGTGTCCACACAGCTGGACGTCCCAGCGCAGGGGGGACGGCCCACAGCCCTGCCCTGCCTCTCCCTCTTCTCCCTATCAGATGCACTGCCCCCTGGGCTTTACTGGGTTTCCCCTGTCACACATCTCTCACTATCAGAGCTAGCAAACCCGAAGGCATGTATGGAAATCCATCCCCATGGACACCCTACCCAAGTTGTCCCCCCAGCTATGGGGGGACTCGTGTAGCACAAGGCCACGTGTGGGGAGCTTGAGAGCAGAGGGTGTCCAGCCACAGGTCACGCGCACTCAGAGACAGGAGACAGAGCCCAGAGCCTCAGCCAAGGGCTCCGCAGGACCCTTTGGGGTCTGACTCGCTAGGGCCCCATGGGTCTCAAAGATTTTACCTGCCTTGGAAACCTGCATCAATTAACAACTACTTTATTGCCCCGCTTTTTTTGATCAAAGTCTATACATCCTTCAACAAAGCCTCAGGTCAAGCTGGCAGTCTCTGGGCAGCTGTGGATCCCACCTGCAGCAGGTGTGCCGCGTCGGCCTTGCGAAGCTGTTCTCCCAGGTGCAGCCTCCCTGTTGCTGGCCTCTTGGATCTGGGGCTTGGGAACAGAAGGCATCTCTGAGCTTTAATGACCTGGTGCGGAGCCAGAGAACTGCAGAAAGCTGCAGGATGGAGGCCTGTGCCATTCTGCAGGCTGATAGGGAGTGTAGGGGTGGCTCTCCCCAAGTCCCATCCATGAGTCTACTGTTCCCACAGTCCACAGGCACCCTTGGCCTTGTTTCCTTGCAGTGGCAGAGATACTGCTAGGACTTTTCTGAGGAATACTGGAATCTGTCAGTCATACAAATATATAAAGCATACAGAAGCATACATCATATTCCTTGAATAAGCCTCCAAGGAGTACCTCACCCCACTAGCTGTCCCCAGGACCTCCTTCCCACCTGCCTGCCTCTCCCTCTCCCGGGCTCTGCTCATTCTTTATTCCTATGTCCCTAGGGCTGAATGAGGTGAGAGAAGCATGAGAGGTGGACAGGACACCCTTCTCCCGTCCCTGGCGGCTGTCACCCACCCACCCGCACACTGCCGGCCTGTAGCCTCCTTCCTTTTCCAGTGGCTCATGGCCCAGCTTGGAGACACTTGGCTCACACACACATCTGAGTACTGAGACAAGTTACTTGGATGCCTTTACACCATGGTCAAGGTCACACACCGAGCCGCATCTCCTGGGCAGACTGCCACTCCCCTCCACCCAGGGACCAACAGAGGGATCGCCAGGGGGCACTTGATGCCAGCCCAGGTACTGTGGGAAGGAGGCTCTCTCCCTCTGCCCACCATGCCTCTCTCCCTTTCCCTCTCCTGCTTTAGCTTACACATCAGGCAGGACAGACCCACAAGGAAGCCAAGATCCAGGATCAGACCCAGCCCCAATGCCAACCTGGCAGCCAAGGACCTCACTAAACAGGAGAGTGATTTTTCTGGGACTTGCATCCTCCTTGGACAGATTTCCTCTTCTTTTATGAAATGTGACCAAATTTTTAAGTTGTAAAAATTTGTTACAGTAAAAGACACAGTGCTATTAATCCCTGAAACCCCTCCTAGCCCTGCTTTGAATTCCCTGATCCCACCATGCTTGCCACTGTCTGATGTAGTTCTGGAAGTCCTCTTTCCTGAGTGTCTTTAAGAGGGGCAATCAAAGATAGGATGAATGAGGGCTGGCCAGATAGCTCAGTGGATTAAAGCACCTACTTAGGCAGCTGCAGTGGCCAGGGTTCAGTCGCCATTGTGCTGTGCTGACCCCAGGGTGCACTGAGCCGGTGACTGAGACTGGGCATGGTGGCATGCATGTCTGTAATCCCAGTGCTTGGGGGGCTGAAAACAGGGGGATCACTATGAGTCCAATCTGTGCAGTGAGACCCTATAGACCCCATGAACCCCATATTGAAATCCATTTATATATATATATATATATATATATATATATATATATATATATATGATGAATGTTTCTGCTGAAAGTCGTCAACAGAAAGCCAGGCTCACAAGAACCCAGCCTGGCATCCTCACCCACCTTATTCACTCCATCTAGCACCATGCAACTTTTGTCTCTCCCCAAGAGACAAAGTGACCAAAAAGTAAACATTTTGAACCCATTTAGGACACTGAGACAGCCGCTAAGCACAAAATCAAAATCAGACGTGGCTATTATTAAGAATGGTACTATCATTTGTCGGAATAGAAAACAATCAAGTTAGTTAGTTTCTGGTTATTTGTGGGCCAGGGAGATAGTTTGGTAGAATAAGTGCTTGCCTGGCAAGCACAAGGTCCTGAGTTCAATCCCCGGTGTTTTGGGGGGGTAAAGCTCATGAAAGTTTCTGGTTGTTTTCTTTCCTCTCTTTTTGTGATTTCATTTCTTTTTGCCCTGAGGAATTAGGTCTCTAAGTCTTAGGCAAGCCTCACCAGAGACACTGAGAGGTAGGAAACTTCTGGAACTTTACCAAGCCCCGAGTGCCTATGTGGGGGGAGACGTGAGGGTGGGCAGCTTGTGGCCAGCATCCGGCCACACCCAGGATAAACAAGTGACTGAGGCCTCTGGTGCTCGGCCAGCAGAGAGCCCACAATTTGGCTCTCCTTCACCAGGAGAAAACCCAAAGATGACTGAGATCAGAGTCTTTCCATCCCGACCTGTGAGGCGGGAGCTGAGGACACGTGAACTAATAGAAGCTACTGGCACGGATCTTCCTCCCTCCCTGCGTTCGTGCCCAACACATGCTCATGACTTACACTGCTCTCGAGGGGCACTGATTTCTGAGGAGCTGTGTTTGTTCCATATCCTGATCTCTTTGGAGATACACTAGGTGAGGCCTCATTTCAGACAAGGGGAGGGACTCCAGGGAGAGGAAAGCCACAGACATATGGTAGTGAGTTGTTGGGCTGCAGTAGGCTGAGGTGGGGAGCTCTGGGACCACCTGGTTGTCCCAGTCTGGTGACGCTGCATTGTGCTGCCATGTGCCACCAAAGCTCAGTTAGCAAAGTCTCTTGGGGAAGGCTGGCTGCGACTCTCCTCTCTCACCTTTCCACTCTGCCCAGCTGTGAGGCCTAGAGCAGCCCGTGTGGCTGTGTTCAGGAACGAGCTGCTGCGCGCTGTGAGCACAGAGCCTTCCCTGGGGTCTTGGCCAGCACACACCAGGCACCTCCCTGAAGGGCTAACAAGAGCCCTTGGGCATGCTGCTTAGGGACCCCATGGCTATCCTGTCACACCCACTCCTGTGCAGCTCATGATAGCCCTTAGGGCTCTGACCTGCTCTGAAGTCAGCACTAACTTAGTGACTCTGACTGTAGGTTTCCAAGCTGGCCTTGCCTTTTCTGGCCCACAGCATACAGGGCAGGGGCCATCCGTCCTGTCGTCCATGTGCGTGGCCATCTCTGGCTTTCCTTCGGACCCCACATCAATCACATGACTTCCTGTGGCCAAGACCATGTTAGCAGATAGGGACCAAGTAGGGCCCTGAAGAGCGCTGTGGGAACACACCTGGGCTGCCTTGCTGGCAGATGAAACCCTGGGACAGAGATAGCATCCCTGTCTCCTCAGCAGAGGCCATCATAGAGCAGCCAACAACCAGGACTGCCATCAGGATGAGGCCAGACTTGGAGGTAAGCAATAACTTACTGTTTCAGGTCACCAAGCTCTGGGGTGACCAAAACCCAACTTGACTGTGGCAATATTACTAATGTGGCTCCTGCCTGCACCATGAGGATTCCTGTCAGAGAGGGCTTGGTGGCAGCCAGTGCAGAGGTCAAAGAAGTAAGGCCTTCCTGGCACCATGCAGAGCTGAGCTTCACATGTGAACAGCGGGCAGCAGACAGCAAGGAGGAACAGACAGGGCTGCATCACTGGTGGTGTTATTTGGCACCTTGATGACCACCACCCAGAACAGGGCCTTGGCCCCCTGCAGGGCAAAGAAGCCCAATCCTGTTCCTTGGAGAAGATGAAGACGTAAGACCCCAGGGCTGCCTTATTGCCACATTTGAGAGTATTCTGCTCAGTCTATGAGACAAGGAGTTGGGGATTCTTTCAAGAAGGAGTCTGGAAAGTTGGAGTCTGGAAAATATGGGCTGAGATTGACTAGAAAATGAAGGGGCTGTGGCCAAGCGTGGTGACATATGCCTGTAACCCCAGCACTTGGGAGGCTGAGGCAGGAGGATTGATGTGAGTTCGAGACCAGCCTGGGCTACAAAAATGAGCTCACATTCAGCCTGAACTGCATAGCGAGACCCTGTCTCAAAAAGACAAAGAAAGGAAAAGAAAAAAGAAAGGAAGAAAGAAAGAAAGAAAGAAAGAAAGAAAGAAAGAAAGAAAGGGGCTGTGTCCTGATTCTCCTGATGAGGTAGAGCAGGCCTCACATGGGTGCAGCTGCAGCCCTGCTGTGCTGCACACCAGGGCACCTCCTAGGCTGGCCTGGAAGGGCTGCTTCCGTGTTGGCCTCCTGCATAGCCAGTCACTGGCAGGTAACCAGGCCCATGGCAAAGCCCGCAGGGTAATGGGAAGGATGCTGAGAAATACCAGTGCTTGGACAAAGCTGTGGAACACATTTAAATCCACCCTCAAATTAGGAAATATATTTACTCACCTAATACAACTTTATTATGTTTACTCAGTTAAACCACAACCCGTGGGCTCACCCTATACACGGAGATGTTATACAAGGACTGGCTGCTGCTGAGCTTTTCCAAAAAGACTGATTTCCTTTGTCATTGGCAGCATTTGCCAGCAAGGAAGCCTCTGCTCATGGTCACGGGAGGTTTAAGGATAACTTGCCACAGAGAGGTTTGCACTGGAGAAAAACATTCCAAGAGACACTATTAAATTATTCATCTAATTTCTACCACTCCTCTGCCATCTCCAGAGACCAGATTTGTTTTACTACAGTCATTGCGATAGCACAGATTTTGTGCGCCCTGCCAGGCCCATGTGTTAAAGGAGTGGCCATAAGGGGGTGCTGGAAGGTTCTAGAGTATGGTGGGAGGTCTCAGTCTGCAGAGGTTGTGCCCCAAGAGGATGGTGAAACCCCGACTGCTTCCCCTTTCTCCTTATTGCTTTCAGGAGCAGTTTTGCCCTTCCATGTGCTCACCCCACAGCTCGAAGCGAAGAGGCTGCCCCCATCACAGACTGCAACCTCCAAAACTAACCTCCAAGTAACTTACTCAGGTATCTGGTTACAGCTACAGGAAGCTCACAAACTCACCTGTGGTCTCTCAGGAATGCCTGGGTGCTATTGGGTGTTGTCCTGAGTAATGGAGAGCCCAGAACAGCTGCATCTATGCAGCTCTTCTTGGGGTGGGAATCAGCATCACTTAGGGATCAAGCCAGGAGCCATGGTGAGGTCTGCCCTGCAGAACTCCAGGCCCATCGACAAGTACTGTCTTGGGCTGAATTTCCCATGTATCCTGATTTCTATGCTCCCCCCATGAACACAGTGAAAGCAATCTGAGTGCCACTTTGCAGCAGGATCCTCTGTCCACTTGGGTTCTGAGCTGAAAGCTGCCGTTTACCCCTGCCCTTCCGTGTGATGCTTGACACGGGACAACATGCTTCTCTACCTGGAAGCAGCATGGCTACATTTGGGCTTCCCTGGAAACAGACCACGGCAAGGACTTGGAATGGGTGATTAATATCGGGGTGGTGCCCCGATGCTTGGGGTGGGGGTGGAGAAGGGAGACAGGGAAGGGCATGAGGCTCCTAAAGTGTCTATCAATGAGGGGTTTCCACTGTGGGCAACATGTTCAACTCAGAGGGCCTCAGAGAGACCCAGGGATAAACCCTTGATCTTTCTGTTAGAGAGGGAAGGGGTGGACATTTATACGCAGACTGCCACCCCATGGGCAAGGATCCTTGGGGGCACAAACCACCCTGGCATGACTAGCTGTGCCTACTGGGGAGGACCATGTTTCCAAGGTGGTAACAAGAAGAAGGGTAGCAGGTGTCTCCTGTCTATAGAAAAGCTAGGCAGATAGACTCTCTGCACGGGACAGCCCAGCCTCTGATGATTTTTGAAGCCTCAATTTGGCTATCAGTGAAAAGGGCTGTGTTGGTGGTATTGACATGGCCAGGTGATAAGAAAGTGGCAGTAGCAAAGGTCCTTGGCACACAGTAAGAGCTCTAAAGGTAGGGTCTCCATAAAAGGGGTTGAAGGCTGCCTTAGTCATTGGGCCAACTGCCATGTGTGACAGGGTTCTGCTCTCTGTAAAAGCCAGGTCACTGTCCCAAAGTGTCCTGGCCAGGCAGTGGGGGGCCACGCTGGCCAGCCAGGCCAGGCAGGCGGGATTACTGCCTGTTCAGTGTCAGCAGCCAGGGCCCAGGATGGTCCTGAGGGTCGTTGCCACCCACCTGTGCCTGTGGGCTATGCCGCTTGGCCCTCCGGCCCAAGCAGCCACCTGCTCCCAGCGGGAGGCCCAGCCACCTGACCTTTCCCTACCAAACGTCATTTTCCGTTCTGCTGCGCTTTTGGCCAGGGTTGAAAGCTGCTCTGGGTGAGCAGAGAAGGATTGTTCTGAGACTTCATTGTTTTAGGATCAGATTGCCCAAGCCTCTAGAATCTGATAGCAACTAGAACCTCCTCTGAGTCACCGATACTCACGACAGGGGCTATGGATGGCCAGGGCAGAGGACACAGGCCTGCGCTGCCCATCTGGGCCCAGAATGCTTTAGCAGTGCTCTCCTACCGGCAGCTGAGCTTGGAGCTTGTGGCTGGGGCCAAGTGCCAATTTGGCACAGGAGCCTGGACCTCAGCCTGGGCTTTTCTCTGGCTTAAGCAATGCAGAAGGGAAGGTGGCAGCTTCTCTTGTGGGCAGGGAGAATGCAACCTGTCCCTCTATGGACCAGAAAGAAGGGGGTCTGGACCTGGAGCTAGTGCTGAGCAGACCGTGGGATGCCCTCCCTAGTCCACCCAGCTTGAGCAGGAGGCAGAGGAGGGACGGCCAGCACCCCAGACCCACGTCCTCCTAGGACTCCATCGCTATATCCTAGACCAGGCTAGGGAGTTTGGAGCCCCAGACGGCTCACCGCTCCCTCCCTCTCCCAACATCTGTATCCCACACAGACCTTGGGGAGGGGTCTCAGCACCACCTGATGCAGATAGCTCTGGCCCTAGACATGGTCACTGGTCAACAGAGAAAAGCTGACCACTCTCAGCCCACCATCCTTCAGGAAGCTGGCAGACATGCCTGCTCCCCGAGTGCAGTCAGGGGATCCTCAGCCCCGGATCCATACCCCAGGCTGCTGGCCTGTTCCATGCCAATGCATATCACCCAGCCCACCTCCAGCAACAGGGGCTCTGGTGCCACTCTCAGGCCCTGCCCTTCAGGCCCCAAATACCCTCCTCCCTCAAGAAGAGGGGCTGGCTCTTCCTGCTGGGTGTCCTCAGTTCTCCACAAAGCGGCAGCTGAATGGAGTGCTGTGGCACCAAGCAGTGGCTGCCGGAAGGAGGGCTTGCCTGCCCTGCACCAGCACCTCCCGCCTTTCCTGTGGTGCAGCTCTTGAGCCTCTCAGCAGAGTCCAAACACCTGCCTTCCTCTGGCTACAGTTGTGCCCACAGCCCCGCAAGAGTAAGCACTGTGCTGCTGCCTCCTGAGCTCACGGTGGGACCTATGGAAGGCATCTGGATCGTGGTGGCACTGCAGCTGTCTTGCCGTTAGAAGGCAGGGCCTGGCTGGAAGAGAGGCCGACGACGTGACCTGGCAGGGTGTGTTTTCATCCCTGGCTGCTGTCTTTCTGGTCCTCATGCTGTGCCCAGCTATCCTGCCAGACCCATTCCCCACTTGGTCTCTGCCTTGGAGGCCCTGACCAATGCCTAACTGTGGGCCAAGACAGACCTTTTCCTTAGGCTGAAGGTGTCAGGTGTTGTGTCCCAGCAGAGAGGAAGGTAACCATGACAGACATCTTCTGAAACCCTTGGGCTGTGTGCTGTGAGAACAGAGTGGATGCTGGAGCTTGGCCTTGGTTGTAGCACCAGCTTCTTTAGTTTCAAATATGATGGACTCACCTCATCCCAGGGTCCCCTCGGGGAGCACGGGGTACAGAAATTCCCCACCTCTCCAGGTGAGGCAGTGGGTGCCTTTGCCAGCTCAGATACCCCCAGCAGAGATAGGCTTAGAATCCAGTTGTTCAGATGCCTTCAGCTTTTCTGCGATGCAGTGGCCCTCTTCTTCGGTTGTGCCTTGCTGAGCTTTGGCGTCCTAGACAAGATCCCTCTGGAGCCACCCAACTGGATACATGAGTACTCAGGCATCATCAAGCCACAGCAACCACCTGCAGAGGGTCTCTGCTGATCTGCAGGCTCTAGGCAGCAACTGGCACAGTAGGAAGGAGGAGCTCTTCGAGAGGCTACTCTGAGGGGAGAGCTCAGAGGCAGGATGGGGCAGTGTGGACTCTGGATCATACTGCAGAGTCACAGCCTGCAGTAGACTGGGCTGTGCCGGAGTGAAGGGCAAGATGGAGGCTTAGGAGCATGGTCTGCACTGAGGGCTACTGACACCGTGCTGAGTGTCCCTGTTGTAGTCAAGGTTTACAAGGGAAAGATTTAATATGACTTATAGGAATATTTTGTAACAGTCATACGAAGAATCAAATGCAAAAGGAGTTTGAGAGATTTGTCCATGTAGTCGAAACCCAAAGAATCCAGTTGAGGGCCTGGATCCCATAGTAACATCCTGCCTGAGTCCAGCTGAAGACCTAGAGCCTGTGGCAATACCCTCCACAAGTTCGGCTGGAAGCCCAGAGAACACAGTAATGTCTCACGCAAGTTCTATCCACGATCTGTGCTGGAAAAGCCCGAAGGTCAGGAGTGGAAGCTGGGAAGTCTGTGCCAGAGGGATGAAAAATCTGTGCCAGAGGGCTGAGGGCTGAGGGCACTGGAGTCCAGAAGCTACGCTCAAGGTAAAGACCAGAGCTCTGCCTGAAAGAACCACAGCCATCCTCAGCAACAGGGAGGACCCAAGCTCCTCCATGAGAACAGCCAGGTCCATATCAGGAAAGCCAGCATGACAAGCTTTTCCAGGCGAGGCAACAGCATGCCATCTCCCCTGCCAGCTCTGCGTCTTGCACTGCTGGCAGCCACCCTCAGGTGGGCCTCCGCACCCAGCACCACGCCAGTGCAACTCATCTGGGTGTTACAAGCTGACCATTAGTTAATCCATGATGGTCCACTGGGGAAGGGGTCCCCTGAAAGTGGTCAGTCTGTAGTGTCCTGGGAAGGTAACAAAAGGGAGGGCTCTCCAGTAAGGGCAAGTACGGCTGCTCACATGGGAGACACAAGCTTAGAAACTGCATTTTATTTTATTTTATTTATTTATTTTTTTTTTGGCTTTTTGAGACAGGGTCTCACTATGCAGTTCAGGCTGGCTTTGAGCTCACTTTTGTAGCCCAGGCTGGTCTCGAACTTGCAACGATCCTCCTGCCTCAGCCTCCCAAGTGCTGGGATTACAGGCGTGAGCCACCACGCCCGGCAGAAACTGCATTTTAGAACTTAGACTTGATCAGATGGTTCACTAAGAAGAGTAACACGTCTGACTTATAATAATAATCCATCCTGCACAGCAGTGCTTTCCACGCACCTGCCAGGCACGGCTTCAGTTCTCAAGAGCGAGCTCCTCCCCTCCAGGGTCCTCCAGCAGCAGCGCCTGGCAGGACCTGCAGCCCCTGGCCCTGTTCAGGGCCACGCCTGCTCTCTACACTATTTGGGGTCTCTGTTCCCACACCCATCTCTGCACGGCATGGGGACAGTCATGCTCTGTAAACAGGCCCTCTTTAGCAACTGTCTCCTGCTCTGCAGCCTCAGCTTCATGGTTTGGTGCTCTGCCCTTCTTTCTCTCCTGGTACTACTTAGGCTCTTTTCTCTAATCAAAATCTACTGCCTGGAAAAAGCAGAGAATAGCCGTTTATTCTTCTTTAGGTCTTCTATCTCAGCTTGGTTATATGCTCGTGAGCAGCAGATCTGGATTTTAGTAGATGCTCCCTAAACTAGAAAAGAAAAGCAGGTTTTGACTAAGTGGATGGATGGATGGATGGATGGATGGATGGATGGATGGATGGGTGGGTGGATGGATGGATGGATGGATGGATGGATGGATGGACTATGCAAGGATGTGAATGGAAAAGGCTCTCATTGGTGGAAATTCAGCCAACGTGTCTCCAGGGATGAAGATAAGCAGGAGTAGGCCCTCCTGACCCCCTTACCACTCTCATTGCCTGGTATAACTCTTATGGCTTCACAGGCTGCAAGAGGTAGGAAAGTAGCTCACACGAACAGGACACCGACAGCGAAGGGTAGCAGCACCAATGTGGGGCTGGATGGCCTGGGTCAGGGTAAAGCAGATGCAGACCTGCAGACGGTAGCTGAGTCTGTGCTCTAAGATCGGGTAATTTATAAGTGGTAGTAGAACATCTGTCACAGTTCTGGAGGACAGGAAGTCCAGGATTAACCAGGACTAACCATTGGTAGGATCTCAGGAGGGCTGCTTTCTGCTTCTAAGATAGTGCCTTCTGGTTGTAGCTTCACAGGGTGGAGGGGGGAAGGGCAAAAAGGTGGAGCTAGTTCCCTCTAGTGCTTTTCTATGGCGCTGGTCCTGTCCGTCTGTGAGCACGGAGCCCTTGTGACTGAATCACTGCCGGAAGACCTCAGCTCTTCCTTCTGCTGCCTCAGGCGTTTAGTTTCAACATGAATTTTTGAGGAAGCACAAACATCTAGTAAAAGCAGGGGCTGCCTCCACCTGTCTGGCCCTGGAGAGACTAGCCAAGCCCAGTCCCAGGAAAAGTGCAGTGAGGAGAAAGGAAGCCTTTATTATTGCAGTGTGGGCTGTGAACCTCTGGGGTTGTGGCTTCCTGCAGAGCCTATGTGGCAGACTCGAGGCCCCCAGATTTTCAGCAGTTCCTGAAAAAAATCACCTTCCTTTTGTTGTTTCTTGGATTCTTGTGGGCAGATGTACGTTTCCTGGCCAATGCCCCCAACGGCTCTGAGGATGACTTGAATTGTTTTAACACCTCCAACTGCCCTCCTCCTGCGCTGCGGGAAGCCCCCACCCCCTCCCTGTGGTGTGGCTCCAGCTGTATCATTTCCTGATGAGAGGCTGTGACTTCAAGCTGGGCCAGTGGTGACCTGCAGGGAAGGTCTCCCTTGGAAGCAGGGCCCCAGTGGGCATCAAAAGCTGTTTCACATTTGTCTCTGAGAACCAATGGGTCGCCTCCACCTGAAAAGCAGCTGCAGGGAGGCCTCTGGCCCAGAGAGCACCGCTCACAGTGGCGATCAGGGAGCTGAGTGATGCCTGCATAACCTCGGCAGACCCAACTCTGCCTCGCCCTCCATCTGGAGCCCATGTTCATGCCCCACACTCTGTGTGGACGGCGCTGGGGGCCCCTGGGCCACAGATGAGCAGCCCGCAGTGCCGGCAGTGGCAAGCTTGACGGGGAGGTGGTTTTTAACAGCCTCCTGTGTATCGATTTCTGGGTGGGAGAGAAACTACAGCTGCTTCTCTGTGGAAAGATGATGGAAACCGATGCTACTTTGTCCACATCTATTTCCTGCACCGTGACCTGCTGCCTGCTGACTCTGTGACCTTGGCTGCGCCACCCGCTCACTCATTGCCATCACTGTCAGCGTTCCCAGAAGCCCCTGAAGGGCCGTCTCTGGTTCGGTAGCACACATAAAGTCACTGCCCTGGGTAGATGTGGTTCTTCTCTGTCTGCACAACTGAGGCCTGAGGAGTTGGGTACTGTCCCAGTGGTCACCCAGCTGGTGGCATAGGATGAGGAAGTGCTTAGCACAGCGCCTGGCTCTGGGGAGCTGATGACTCAGATGCGCACTGCCACCCACACTTTTTCCTGCTGGTCTTCCCCTGGGCCAGTTGGCCCGACTTTTTATTGCCATGTCACCCCCTTTCCTTCCACAACAAGCACAGCACGAGGGTCAGTGATAGCTGCCAGGCCCCATGCAGGGCCCAGGACCTCACGCACAAGTGGGAAGGAGCCACCAAGGGAAGCAATGGCCTAGCCAGTGACAGGCAGGGTAGGCAAGGAGGGCTCCTGGCCCATCCAGGAAAGCACAGGGATCAGAGGGTTTTACACCATGTGGAACCTGGGAACCCACATGGCCCAGCATAGCCTCTCCTAGAAATTCAGTGAGTACCCATGGGTGCCAAAGTCCTGCCAGTGCTGGGCAGACAGGGCTGCTAGGCCCTAGGATCGCAGTGTAGCAGGAGCGAAGCTGGAGGGGAGCCAGGCCCTATGGGGACCAGGCAAGGTGGTCAATGACTTCCCAAAATAGACTGTGTGGGAAGGTGGCCCTGACAAGCTCTCAAGGGTCCTTTCATACCCCTGTGTGTTGGTGACAAGACAAAGCCAGTGACTCCAACAACATCAGCTCGGCCCAGGGGAAACTTCACTCAAGACAGGCCACTCCAGGTGCTCTTTCTGTCTCTTCATTTTGTTTTTAGGGGGGAATGAGGTTCAAACTCATGACCTTGCACTTGCCAGTCAGGCATTTGTGCCATGGAGCTATCTCCCCAGCCCCCTACAGGTGCTCTTTCTGAATTGAAATAGGGGCTGCGGTTGGGAGGTATTGGGCAGTGAAGGCTGCACGGAATGGGGTGAAGTGGGGGTGCACAAGATGCAGAGTAGGGGCTGTTGAGAGTGAAGCCTCCCTTTCCCATGCTCTGGGCTGGCTGCCCACATCCCAGATTTGCACTTTGGGCCCTCCTTGAGATCTCTCAGTGCTGAGTCCCGCCGGGTCCTCCAGAGAGCAGATGCTAAGCCGAGAGGAGAAACACAGCAGATTCAGAGGGGGGAAGGCGCTGTCACAGACAGACATAGGCAGAGAGAGCCTGAGGTTGGATGAAAGAGTGGCAAGGAGAGGGCACCAGACAGGAAGTGCCCGCAGCCTGGCTGACAGAGTCCCTTGAAGGAGGACTGCACTCCCTGGAGTCTATGGGGCAGAAGCGGTCCAGCCCCATCACCTGCCCCTCAGTTTGGTCCTGGCTGGGCAGCTCAGCCACACACAGTGGGCAGTGATTCTCCCTAAGGAGGTACAAGCAGCGGATCCTCTCTCCAGTAGGCTCTGTCATTAAGGAAGGGTCCAGAGTAACAATTGCCACTGGCTCCCACACAGGACCCGGGGTGCCTTGGGCCCTCCACAGCCTCGGTTTGTGGAGTCCTTCAGCCTGGCTGACCACTGTCACTTGGCAGAGGCTCCCACTGCCGGATCCCGGGTGCTCCTGCTGCCACCCTGCTGTCAGGGGTGGACCCCAGGCTCATGAACCCTGGGTGGGGCAGTAATAGCCCTGTGGGGGAGTTCCCCAGGCTGCTGAGACAACGAGGTGACGGCACCTGGGCAGACTGCGCCATGGCTGGCTTGTGTGCGAGGAGGAGTTGGAGCCCAGCTCAGGTGCACATGTGCTGGGCAGCCTTCTCTTCTCAAAGGGCCTGCAGGGCCTTGCTGTCCTCCCCAGAGGGCCCAGCTCTTGATGCTCCTGTAGATAAGGGAAGAATGTGAGAGGAAACTGAGGCTGTGACAGGGCAGGGACCGCACTGAACACAGGACTGACTCCTTCTGCATCTGAGAAATCCCTGGGCCTGACAGACAGAGAAACAACACCCTGAGCGGGTGTTCGGCCTTCAGCGAGCACCACGCCCTGCCACCCCCTGAAAGCTATTTCTGCTGCTTCCTGGCAGGGCTCCTCCTGCCAGCCCCACCTCTGTCCTTGGGTAGACCTGAAGGGAGCAGAGGCCCAGAGAACCACAGCAGGGCACGGCCTGTGTGGTTGACTCACAGGAGCCGTGCTTAACCCCCCGGGAAGCCAGCTCCATGGGGAGTCTGGAGATCCAGAACCCATTGTGCCAGTGTCCGACCTCCCTAACCAGGCAGAACTTGCTGTAGCTGCCACTAAGCAGAACCCGGCTCCTTGTCGAGCTTGGGAAGTCTTCTTGGTCACTTGTGCCGTGACAGTGTCTGTCCTGAGCTACAGGAGCAGGTGGCCACCGGTCACTGTTCTCCAGGTTGGAAGGGCAGGACCCTGAGAGAGGTTCCTGTCCTTGCCTTACAGGAGGCCCTTGTCATCTGTCCCCCTGGATGAGGCCACAGACTCAGACACCCAGCACAGTGACCTCCTGTCCTACAACCTGCCAGCATCCACATGGCCAGTCTACTGGCCCTGGCCACTCAGAACTTTCTTTTCTTTTCAAAATAGCTTGTCCTTTTGGGCTCCTATAAACAATCCATCTTCTCAAAGTCCACCTTGAATCCCTGGATATCCTCAGGGCCACCCTGTTTAAGTTAGCAGTGCTGACCACCTGCTCAGACTCCCTATCTCCTGCGCTTGCTTCCTTTCTTTCCAGTGTTCATTGCCAATAACGCGCTCCATATTGCATTTATTTACCTTGCTCTGCGTCTCTTCCCGCCTGCGCTCCAAGTAGAATGGGCGCTCCAGGAAGAAGCGATGTCTGTTTTGATTATTTTATATCCTCAGGACAAACACTGTGCCTGGCATGCCTTGGGGCTCAGTAAATATTTCTGGAATGAATTAAAAAGATCCTTTCTTTGGAAGCAACCAACACTTTCTCAGTAGGGCTGGAAGGAAAAACCCTGGGTTCCTTGCCACTCCTGGACCCTTCACGCTGCAGCAGGACCTGCCCTGGGCTAAGATCCAATCTATCTCCCTCTCGGCCCCTCTGACATTCAGGAAGGGCTGAGCCTGGTCTTCTAGGTTGATGGTGGGACCTGATCCAAGGAGCTCAGGAGCTCCTGAGCCAGCTGACCCAACTCATCTGAGTCTCCTGACTCCCCTGTGCCTACCCTGCGTGCTCACTACACACTGTGGCTGTGGACACACATGGGAGCAGTGTGGCCATGCACAGCCTCCAGCCCCAGCCTCGACCCACAGGTACCAAACTCAGCCTCTTGACTAAAACTCTGGGTCGAACAGGTATGCCTTTCCATTTGAGCAGCTCTGGCCTGCCCACAGATGTTCCTTTTCTCCCAGGCCAAGGCATTGCTAAAGCCATCTTGATTCTTTTTCCCTGCAGCTACTAAAAGAGTCAGCGCAGGCAGTTGAGGAGAGCAGCCTTAGCACCATGGCTGTGTGGAAACAGTGAAGGGCCAACCCCGCAATTAGTGGCAGCATGGGAGGCGAGGCAGGCACAATGGAAAGGCAGAGAACAGCAGCCATAATTGCAGGGTGTGCCAGCCACGGGAGCGCAGGGCATTAAAATGGCACCACCTATGCGGGAGCGGCTGTCAGGGCGGGGACCCGTGGGGGATGGCAGGGGAGGGGCAGGGTGACGTAAATACCAAGGAAGACTTGAGCCTGGCAGGCTAGACTGCTTGGTCCTGGATCTAGCCCTGCAGGTCTGCAGTTTGGTCTGCTCTGGTTTCCTCACTGTGCCACTGTCACTGGAGGACACCTTAGAGGAGGGCTACCTCAGGTCCCCAGAGACAGGCTCAGACACTTCCAGGAGGGCGGCTCTGCTTGCTGCATCTGCCCTGGTCCTCAGAGTTCTAGGCTTTCAGGGTGATGTTTGAAATGGGGCCTCTAGCACCCGAGAATGCCACGGAGGGGCAAGGAGGCAGCCCCTAACAGAGAGAGGAGCTGGGTGGGCTGGGCTTGGGCCCAGGATCTGCTAGGAGCATCAGGTACAATTGTATTTCTAGGCCATGTGAGCCCTAATGCAATGCCATCCTGACCCCCTCCATCCAGTCTCCTCTCCCTTTCTACCCAGTATTACCCTGCCTGCTGCCAAGGGGCCATTATCATGTGCTGGCGTTAGCCCTGGCCCTGGATGTGGATCCCTGGGGAGCCAGGATGGTGCCTTCCTGGGCCTCAGAGCTGAGCCAGATGAGGAAGAGGAGCATGTGTGACCGGGCCATGACCAGGTCTTCATAGCAGAGCCAGCAGGGGCCGGAAGAGGCTGCCGTCCAGCCTACCTCAGAGCGCCCTCTGCCAACTCCGCGCTATGCAATCAAGCCTGTCCTTCATGTCACATCCTTTCTTTCCGAGCAGCCTGCCCTGGACTCAGAGCTCACTGCCTTAAAGGAACCCATGCAGGACAGGTGTCTTTCCATGCAAATTTTGCCTACAGGGGGCTCTCTTGTGCTTGCTGCCCCCCCACCCCACACCCCAGTCTCTGTCTCCCTAGCTTCCAACCAGGGTAGGAACCTCAGAAGCTAACTGGTGTGTGATTCAGGGGAGCAAGGAACTCTCTTGGTCACCCTTGCCTTGGATGCAGAGTAGAACTGTGGTTCAGGGAGATTTCTTGGTCCCTCACCGCCACCTGACCCCCACAACTTGGCATCCTCTTCCCTCCAGTTCACTGGCCCATTAGCGTTTCTCAGGGACAAGTGGCCAATGCTCCACTTGACTCTGGGGAGGGTGCGGGGGCTGTGGCTACTGGGCTGGTGCACCAGGGCGACCTTTCTGGAGGCTGTCAAGCCACAGACTAAGTGGAGACACAGGCACTCAGGTCAGCTCTGTGGCCCTCCGCCTCAGCACTAGCTAGCACTGCTGGCTCTGGGGCTGCCTCACATGGTGATGGTGTCCTCCAGTCCCAGCTGCCCGCCCTCACATGGACTAACCTCCTTCTCAGAAGGTGGCCACCACAAGCTGGCAGCAGCCTGTCCCCTAGTCTCCTCTACTCCCGCTGGCTTGTTCTGCCCAGAAGAGTGAGGTTGGCAAGCAGAAGGGAGAGGTGCTGAGCCACAGAGACAGAGTCCCACACATGCCCTGCGTGCCCAGTGTGCCCAGCGTGTCCTGTGTGCCCTGCGTGCCTCGGTCCAGAAGAGGAAGCAAAGAGCACCAGTTTATAGGGGTCTGCATCAGCAGGCAGAAGTCTCTGCCAGAGTGAGCAGCCCTGGGAGTGGCCAACCCTTAGGGTATCTCTAAGGGCACCCCTGACTGTTTCTCCAGGCCCCCTCTTGCCTGCAGCCTTTGGCCAGGATAGCCTGCTCCCTGCTCAGGTGAGTTTCCATTGGAAGATGCCTTAAGGCCGGGCAATTGGGAGGATCGGAAGCCTGGACCAGGGTCAACACAGTCTTGAGGGGAAGGAAAGGAGGTAGGAACTACAGGGCTTGCCTAGCCTTCCCTCCTTTCGAAAACGTGTGCTTGGGAAACATCTATCTTGCGCTTAAAACCAGAGCTCTGTTTTCTCTCATCTCTGCACACCTCCAGCCCACTGTGACTGCCTGTTCATAGGCAGTGGCGTCTGCCCCAGGTCCTAGGACTTTCTTCTGAGTCACTCCTGGCCTACTGGGAAGAGCCCCATGGTCTATGGGGCTCTTCACACTCCCGCACACTTTGCAGGGACCCTGTTGCCCTGGCCGAGGGGGCCAGGTGACAGCACTGTAAGATCCGGACTTCCAACCAGTAGCACCAGCCAGGTTGCAGCCCTTGTTAAAGCAGGTGGAAAGGAAGATGGAAGGGCAGCCCCCTGCTATGGGGATGGGGGACAGGGCCATTATTTCCCAGATGTCAGCATGAAGCAAACCCTTGACTAGCCCTTAACTCTGATCAATCCAAAACTACGCGTCCCCAGAGCCAGGCCATGGGTCCTCCAGCTGGGGCAGGTGGGAGGCCCCCCAGCTGCTGCCACCCTCACACTGGTTCTTAAAAGGTCTGAAATAACAAAAGGAGGCAAGCAGGAGGCACCCAAAATAAAGGCCTCTGAGGATGAAAGCAGGGACCCAGTCTTTCTACTGGGGGTGGCGGGGAGGCTGCCATTTGTTCTTGGGTAGAGTTTAAAGAAGAACAGTGTATTGTCATCACGAAATGGTTTCATTTTAAGCTTTTGCTTTGGGGGATTTGTTCTGGTTTTGTACTTTCTCTCCTGCCTGTGGCCACTGCACATGAAAGGCTGGGGTCAGGTGCGGCATGGGGCTGGCGGGTGGGATGTGCTGCTTCCTCTTTGATTTCCCCACAATCAGCAGGGTGCTGGTTCCACCTGGAGTTGTCTGCTGTCTCCTTCCGGCCAGTCCCAGACTCTGCTGAGAATAATTCCATCTTTAAAACACACACACACACACACACACACACACACACACACACCAATTTCCATTAAATGTTTCAAATTGCCCACACCAAACTCCAAGCTCAAGAGAGAGAGCACTTTGATGACTTCTCAGGGAATAAAAATAAAACCCTTTCGCAGATGTTGGAGAGAGGTTGCTGAAATAACTCCTAGGTCCATGAAATGCGGCTGAGATGTGTAAGCACCCAGGCCCAGTGTGGGTAGCCAGAGTGGAGCTGAGGAGCAGGGCTGGGAACAGGGATGCTTCCTAGGACTACAGATTTGTAGAGTCTGTTCCAACAGTGGCCTAGTGCTACTAGTGCGGCTGGAAGGTGCTGATTCCGAATAATGGGTGATCCCTAAGCCACGGGCATGTACCTGCTAGCAAGATGTCTCCCAGAAAGGAAGCCCAGGGGATTCTGAGCCTCAGCCAAATCCAGCCTCTCTCAAATTTAAGTCAAGTCAGCTCAGCTCAACTCACTCCATTCACCCATTCAACAAATGTTCACTGAGCAACTAGTACAGGCCAGGCCGTGTGTTAGATATTACAGCACAGTGGGAGACCAAATAAAGCTTCCTGGATATCTAGGCTACAAGGTCCAACATAGCCAGGCCAACAGATGCCAGTTCCCTGAGGCAGCATGGCTCCAGCTGCAAGGAATTGACCAATCACCTGAGAAGGACACTATTAGGAGCTGGCTCTGACCAGGAGTCCCAGTAAGGCCCTGGGCTCTGCATTTCCAACCAGCCTGGGAGCGGATGTTGTGGATGCTGGTACCTGGTGTGGATGTGATCTCAGCCCATCACCTGCTGTCACTTAAGCTAGCTCTGGGTGTGGGTGGTGGTGTTGTTTCTGAGATTCAGGCTGGCCTTGATCCTCCTACCAGGGCCTCCTGAATGCTGAGGTTACAGATAGGAGCTGCCACACCTGGCTTGAGGCAAGTTTAGGAACCATGTTCTGCCCACATTTCCTCCTCTATAAAATAGATTCAAATAGGTCCATCCTAGAAATATTATGCAAATTATTTTTTTTTCTTTATTTAAATCTACTCCCCCAGGACTGTCCATCCCTCCCATAGTCTTAGTAGCATCCCTTTGTTTCTTGCTCTTGCCCTGAATCTCTCTTTCTACTGTCTACTTGAATCAGAAGGCTTCTTCCTAGCTGGAGAAGGAGGAGGGCTACACAGTTTTTCCACAGTGCCACCCCATAACTTAGGTGACACTAGGGAGCAACAGGTTTCCCCACAGACTGAGGCTGGAGAATCTCATCATCAACCAGCCAGCCGCCTAGCAGCTGAAGGACAGACAGAGTGGACAGCTGTCTTGGGCATCACGCAACGGACCAGGGGATCATAGGAAGAACAAAAGCATCCAGCTCTTGCCTCTTCGGCTGGACTCCTGAGTAACCACAGCAAGAGTTTTCATCTCTGTACCACTGCTCCTTTTCTTCCCAGGTAAAGCAGGGCTTACCTTGGCATCAGCTCCTAAAGTTGCTGCTTCTCCTGACCCAAATTTTCCACATCCAAATTGGAAGCAGAACTGGCAGTTTTAACCTAGAGCATCCACCTCACAGTGGGCAGGCTCGTGATTGGAACACCAGTAGTGGTAGACGTAAGGACGTGTCCCAGGAGCTGATACCAGTCCCCATGCTGGTAAGGATTCAGACACTTCCATGGTGATACTTCCAAAGCTGAGAGTGTGACAGTGAGCCTGCCATTACGATCCATGCCAGGGACATTGCCAGTGAGTTTTGAACCTCTTCATTTAAACAGGAACCGTTCACAGGGCTCGAGTCTATACGTGGCCCAGACATTACACTGCATCTCACAGTATTTGCTCCCCATCCCACCCTCATCACCCACTCCACCTTCTTGGACCCCAGGAAGAACCCTTGACCACAAGAAGGTCTCAGTATACTTCTTAAGTACCCACAAAGGAGCAATTCCTTTAAGCCCCTGGATCTCTTTTTATGTGCACAAAATGAGAATATATTGGAATGATGGCTTCTAAAGCTGCTTGGTTTAACACAACAGACTCCAGTAGGACAAGGATGGAATTTCACCCCAACAGGGTGAGTTTCACCTCATCCAGCCCCATCCAAAATCCTCTTCTGTAACTCCATACAATAACTGGAACAAGGTGGGTGCAGTGGCACATGCCTGTAATCCCAGCACTTAGGAGGATGAGGCAGGAGGATCAGTGTGAGTTGAAAACCAGTCGGGGCTACAAAAAGTGAGTTCAAGTACAGCCTGAACTGCGTCTCGAGACCCTATCTCAAAAAGACAAAAAAAAAAAAAAAAAAAAAAAAGTTGGAACAAAATACTGAAATCATTCACCATGCATCTGCCATAAACAATTGTTCACTGTAAGTGGGCATCCTCTATTTTATCTGAAAACCCCACTTGACCCCATGCTACCCTCTCTGTTCTCCCAACTCCAGCCTCCCAGGTCCTTCAAAGTCCCTCCACCACTCTGCCTCACTCCCCAGCTCGGGTCCCCTTCCTCAGCTGGAGGAATAGGATGTTCTGTCTCTTCTCCACACTGTTATTAAGATCTAAGCACTATGCTTGTCTCTGGCTTCCTTTTTGATTGGCAAGAAGCTATCTTGGATTTGCTGAAAGCATATTGCCTATTTCTTGCTTTTTGTTTGCCTTTCCCACTGTGACTGTCCTTCTAAGAACGAGTATGACTGACCACTTGGGCAAGGGTTGGATGGGAGAATGAGGGGATGGAAAAGCTTAGGGACAATCTTCTGAGATTCCACCTCCCTGCAACATGCTATGGTAGCAGGGAGGGAGAAGCAGGTGGGGGGCGGGAGGGTGCCTCTCTGGGAATCCAAGGATGGACACGGTTTGACCTTCTAAGGGCATCTTGTTTGGAGCCCAGCTGTGTGCATTGATGAGGCCCATTTAAATACTTAGAACAATCAGTAAATTCATTTTGGAATAAGAAATGCTTTTTTTCTTTTTAATCAAACTGCAAAATGAAGTTGAGAAGAGCCTCCATTCTACCGCATTTCCAAACTGGCTTTGGCTCCTGAGAAGTCAACTCCAGGGCTGCACCTCTGTGTCCAGCAAAACATGACTGCATGACCTGAGCGTGTTTGCCATTTTGTGTTTGGGTGTGTCATGTGTTCTGTCCCCACACCATCACCCTGCTTCCTTTCCTTGTTCTCCTTTCCTGAAGAGCATCCTACACCTGCCCTGCCCAGAGGTGCCCTGTGGTGGGCCTCAGAGAGCAGCAGGAGATTATCTTTGTGTCTCTGTGAGAGGGCCAGGCATCCAGTGTTCATGAAACACTCTGGTGGCTGTGGGGAATGCCACCCCCCTTCTGGAGCTGTTGGCCCACATTACTGATTATTATTTACAAGAATCATGTATAACTCAGCTGCATTTGAAAAGTCCATGACTTTGACATTTCATCTGATCTTGGTGCATGTCCTTAGAGCTGTTGCTACACTCTTAGAATTAGTGTACACGCTGACTTTTGTGTTGCCCACTTTAATATCACTGCTCATAAACATCTCCCTGTGCTAACGTAAGATCCTATCATTTTGATTTGCAATGGAAAAACTGTGTCACTCCTTTTTTTTCCATCACTCAAGCAGCTACAGAGCTGATCTCTGTGCCCGAGTTCTCTCACTGGCATTTTGAATACAAAAGGAATGTGAAATATGTCATCTGAGAACTGCTGATTAACCAGCAAAATGTCTCAGCGCTCGCCTGCTCTCCATGTAAAGATTAAAACAGTAAAGTCACACATCTCCACTTCTCCTGCCTCAGAAGACAGCAAGCGGAGGAGCAAGCCGCCCCCACCCGGGCAGCCACACATGCCCGTCCTCACAGGCTCTTGGCAATGGAAAGGATTAGTAAACTATGTCAAAGGCCAGGAGCCAAAACTCACGCTCTGAGCTAGCCAGGAAAACACCCTCCTGCCCACTGTGCCCTCCTTGCAGGGGCTCTGGCAACCCAGGCACCCCGCAGGAAATCAGTCACCTTTCTCCCCCAGCATCCAGTCTCTCGCTGGAGTCCCGCATAAGAGTGGGGGGGTAGGGCTGCATGGAGAAGGAGGACCAGAGTCTTTTGAAGACAAGCTTGTCATTGAAAATTCTCCCTTAGAGATGCATGGGAGACTCAGTGGAGACCTGTGTAGTGGGGAGGGTGCAGAGCCACCTGGAGCCCCAACACAAGGGGAATGGCCAGTGAGGAGTCACAGTCACAGTGGCTGGTGCTGGGTCCTGGAGCCCATCCCGTCCGGGCTGTTAGTTGGTGAGAGTCTGCGTCCTCGGCAGGGACCCTAGACTAGGGCTAAGGGCCAAAGCTGGGAGAAGAGCAGGGAAGGATGGTAGAGTTCTAGCATTCAAGACAGCCATGGCTGGGTGTTCTCAGAAGCTCGGTGTCTCCTGTGTGGCCCCATTTTGCCATACACTTGCTGAGAGCTGCTCCTCAGCAATTCCTGTTACTGTGAAGATCCAGCTCTGCAGCAGCTTCACAAACAAGGGGTGGTGCTCGAAAAACCTAGGGGAAGGAGAGCGTGTCCCCAGCCGGAGCCATGCTGGCTCCACCCTGGTGTGTGGCCTCTTCTCCCCAACCCTTCCCCTGGGCATTGTCCGAGCAGCTCCAACAGTGGTAACCGGGTCAGCAGTGGTTCTCAGGACTCTTTGACAGTGAAAATTGGAATCCAAAATACTCCAAAATGGGAAACTTTTTGAGCACGGACATGGGGCCACATATGGAAAATTCCATGCCTGCCTCATGCAAAAGGTCACAGTCAAAATGTGGGCATGGAGCATGCCTGTAATCCTAGCTATTCAGGAAACTGAGACTGGAGGATCATAAGTTCAAGGCCCGCTTACCAACCCAGCAAGGCCCTATGTCAATAACAAACAAGACTGAAGATATAACACATGGTAGAATACCCCTTGGGATAAGTACACCTTTGGTACTAGCAAGTACAAAAAAAAAAAAAAAAAAAAAAAATTCTCCAAGGGACTGGGGAGATGGCTCCGTGGCACAAGTGCCTGCCTGGCAAGTTCAAGGTCGTGAGTTTGAACCCTGGTCCCACCAGGAAAAAAAAAAAAAAAAGGGAAAAAAAATTTCTAGTATGACAAAAAAAGAAGAGAACACAGACACATTGTAGAAATACTGATAAAACTTCTCAGGCAGTGTGTATAAGATGTACATGAAACACAAATTTGAGACTGGGGCCCTATCCCAGGATATCTCATTATGCACATGAAAATATTTTTTTCTTTTTAAATTTATTTTAAAGAGAGTATAGAAATAACAGGTAAGACATTAGAGATGATACACTTTTAAAAATAAGAGGAAAGATATTCAACTGTTCTTATTATATTGAACAGTGCTGTCTTCAAAGCAGTTGTTTAGATTACAGATATTAACATGTAAAATTGGTCAAAGTAAAAATGTTGAGCATTAACTGCTACCTTAAAAAACTGATAGGAGCGGCCTGGCGGGATGGCTCAGTGGCCTAAAGCGCCTGCCTAGAAAAGCTTAGGCAGCTGTAGGGACCGCGGTTCAATCCCTGGCACCACATGCTGTGCCAGCCCTGCCCCGAGGGTGGGCTGAGCCGGCCATAAAAATAAATAAATAAACAAACAAAAGTTCTGAAACAAGAAAAAAATAAAATAAAATAATTATTAAAAAAATAATAATGCTTAAAAAAAACTGATAGGAGGGGCTGGGGAGATAGCTCATTAGAATAAGCACTTGCCTGGCAAATGCAAGGACCTGAATTCAATCCCCAGTTCCGCAAAAAAAAACAACAACAAAAAAAAAACACTCTAAGGGCCCAGCAGGATGGTTCAGTGGCCTAAAGCGCCTGCTTAGGAAAGCTTAGGCAGCTGCAGGGACCGCAGTTCGATCCCCAGCACCACATGCTGTGCCAGCCCTGCCCTGAGGGTGGGCTGAGCTGGCCATAAAAATAAATAAACAAACAAAAGTTCTGAAAGAAGAAATAAAATAAAATAATTCTTAAAAAACCTGATAGGAATTAGTAATATAATAATCTTAGTTGTGCTATGCATATATTTATGTGATATTCCTCTTTTTTTTGTTTTCTCCTTTCCTTCATCTCAGTTGTGTATTCTTTTATTTTATTTTATTTTATTTATTTATTTTTTAGTTGTGTATTGTTTATGTTCAGTTTCTTTCCCTTTTACTATATGTATTATACTTTCAGATTTTATTTATTCTTTCAGGTTCTTACACTAGGAAGACAACATGATGCTCATATATGTGAGTCTTATGTACTTGACTTATGAGTATAGCTTCTAGTTGCATCCATTTGCCTATAAAAGCTTCAGACTTTTATAGCTGAGTAATACTCCACTGTATAAAAATACCACATGTTTTTATCCATTCCTCAGGTGATGGACGTTTGGGTTGTTTCCAAGATTTAGCTGTTATAAATTATGCTGCTATAAACATAGTTGTACATATATCACTGTGGTATGATGTTTTTAATTCTTCTAGAAAGATATCTAGAAGGGGAATAGCAGAGTCATATGGAGCTTCTAATTCCAGTTCTTTGAGGAATCTACACACTGATTTCCACAGTGGTTGCTCTTGTCTATACTCCCACCAACATTGGTAAAGGGTTCTCCCCCCCACACACACAGCCCCTGTAGCATTTGTTACTGGTTGATTTCTTGATGAGAGCCATTCTTTCTGGGGTGAGATGGAATTTCAGTGTGGTTTTAATTTGCATTCCTTGAATGACTGATGATGTTGAAAATTTTTTTCATATATTAATTGTATTTCTTCATGTGAGAACTGTGTATTCATTTCAGATGCCCATTTTTGGGTTGGGTCTTTGAATTTGGGGCCTGATTTTTTTCTTTTGATTTTTTTCAATTTTATGTTTTAGAAGTCTTTTGTCTGAGGGGCAACTGGCTATAATAACACTTTTTAACCTTCCATGTATATTCTTGGTAGGAATCAAGGAATTATATATAAGAACAAACATAAACTATGGACAGTGTTTGTATACCAGGAGTCCCACATCCAATCCCCTGTCACTTTTGCCTCTCAGGCCTGTTGGAAAGGTGGGAAATTTCCCATTTTATAGATGGAGGATTGAGAACCCAGAGTGGGTGGTGGGAGGGTCAGGATCCTAACCAGCTAACATCTTTTTTTTGTTGTCTTTTTGAGACAGGGTCTCTCTATGCAGTTCAGACTGGCCATGAGCTCACTTTTGTAGCCCAGGCTAGTCTTAAACTTGCACCGATCCTCCTGCCTCAGCCTCCCAAGTGCTGGGATTATAGGTGTGTGCCACCACACCCGGCAATCAGCTAACATCTTGTCTAAGTTCATGTTTCCAGGACAAACCGACATCAGCTCCAAGGAAAGCTGTGAAAAGCATTTAGAAACCCTTTACCCATAAAATCAAGGCTCTTTGTCAAAGACCCAAACTGAGGTCTGAACATGTTTAACCCTTTCCTTCCCGAGCCATGTTCCATTCTGTTATTGTTACTTTGACATTTTTCATCAGCAGGCTGTTTCTGACTGGCTTTGATAGCCACACTTTTATTTACATGCAAATTCACAGCAGGAACCTTGCATGTAAATACTATAGTAATTATTAAACCTGTGCAGTTCATCAGAATGATGTACCTTAATTGGCTACAAGATTGCAAATTACTCACAATAGCTTGATTTGGCCCCCTCCAATCTTTGTATCTGCATAATAAAGGAAAACAGGAGGCTGGGAGATTGTACACCTATTTTACGTGTTTCTTCAAGGTCAAATAATCTTTTATTCCTTTCCCAATCTACATATTTATAAAGACTTTCATATAATTAATGAGCTAGAAGAGTAAATGGTTGCAGATTAAGAATAAATCCTACTGTTCTAATTAGGGTAAAAGTTACTTAGTCAATCAGATTAGCATTCCAATTCAAACCAGCTAACAGAGGCGTTCACAATGCCCGCAATTTATACACAGCCAGTGGAGCCAGGCAGGAAAGCCACAAGCCCTGGGGCTTAATCTTACCTTGGTGATGACAGTGCTAAGCATCCTTGCTGGTAGAAAATACAGAAGGGACGGATTCCCATCTTATTACAAGAAGGCGACCCTGTTTGGCTTCACTGGCAATAGAAAGAGAAATGGTCTGACCACACCGACTATCCACTGCAGGAACAGTTTCCCTTAGAACAGAGACATTGAGACCTTCCCTGTTAATCTGCCCCAGGAGACCCTGCTCCATAGCTATCTGCAAGGTTCTCTCCTGGGCTCTGGGGTCTCCTGGGGCAGGGTTTCTTGAAATGTGATTCTTCATGTGTACCTAAATGATGCAGGACGCTGGCCCTAAGTCCTGTTTCCATGGTCCTGCTCCAGATTAGCTCGGGAGTTCTGAATAACTGCATTTCTGATAAGTACCTTGTGATTTTGATGCACATAAGTTTGGAAGTCTTTGTCTTGAAGATTTATGGATAGTTTCAGAAAGTCCAAGGATTCTTGCACATTGCACATATGTGTGTGTCCTGAGAGGTGGTCCATAGCTTTCACCAGGTTCTCAATAAATGTTCATACTCTGGACAAAAAAACCCCACATAATATTCCTGGAGTGCAAGAGATTAGGAGAGCAGGATTCAGCAGATCTGTGGACACCAGGCAAGATAAAGCATGAAATAAATCACAGACCCCAGTATAGTGTGATGCTGGGGGTTGGTCTTTCCTTCCAACAGTCCCCAGCCCTGTCTTACCTGCAGGGAGAGAAAAAAGAGAGGGTGACACCCTGGCCTGGAGGAAAGTTTTCCCAGCAGGGACAGCTCACCTGGTGCACACAGGGAGGGAATCCCCTGGGAACTGGGCCTGCAAGGGATGGAAATTAGGACAGTGTGGGTCTGCAGGAGCTGGAAGCACCCCAGAAGTCTCTCTCTGTTAGGCTTGCTCAGCACCTCATCTTCTCCCCCATTATTCCCGCTGCTTGGCACTTGGTTCCATTCGCACCAGGAGCAGGGGCTGCCCACTTTCCCTGGCGTGCCCACCAGCCCCACCCTAGGGTGCAGCAGCCCTCTCCAACCTTCCCCACAATCACTAATGAGATCATGTCTGCCTGTGGCATGGGGCGAGGCTCCTGTGCACAGGTTTATTACCCTTTAGGATTGGTGCTCCCTGGCCCAGTTGTCTGTAGGCCCAGGGCCTCGCACACCTGGCAGGGCCAGGGCAGCTGCTGGGAGCCACTCCTCGCAGCTGGCTCATTATCAGGCACAGCCTCATCAGCGGGCAGAGCTTCATGGAGGACAACCTGGGCCTGTCTGCACCTCAGTGTTTGTCACGGGAACAGTGCACCTAACTTCCTGCAGCTGGGTCCTAGAGGATGGATGGGGACTCCTCAGCCAGGCAGAGGCCCGGGCACCTAGAAAGGAAGGCCTCGTATTCTGTGGAAGACCCTGCCCTGCTGTGGCCTGGGTGGAGCACTTTCCCCAGGATCTTCAGGATAGAGAAGGAAGGCATGGTGGGCTCTCTGGGCAGGGTGACCCCTGAAGTTCATCAGCCTCTAAACTGCAGTCTAGCTCCTCTAGGTTCTCCTGCCACTCCCCATCGGTTTCCTAACTTTGATGCCCTCCCAACTGGGAAGCAAGATGTTCAGTTCCTTGGATAAAAGAAGAGACCAGGAGGGTCTCACCACAGAGGCCTTGCCCAGCACCACAGAGGTCCTGCCCAGCACCACAGAAGCCCCACCCAGCAGGGCCTAGCTGTCAAGACTGGTTGTGCTTTTCCCATCCCTGCCCGCCATAACCTCCATCTACTCCACTGTGTCACCCACCCTAGCGCCCTGTGGGCGCCCACACCTGTTCTTGCAGCAGCTGTCTGCAGGCCTTTAGGGTCTGCTGGGCTTTGGGGAGGTCCACATGTGGATGGCGCTGTCCATGCTTGGTGAAGGAAAAGCCCTCCCAGTGCGCTTGGGCACCTGTCCTTTGGCTTTGATCTTAGTCCAAACGCAAAGCCTCACATATGCTCAGAGCATTTGGTAACTATGGAGAGAAGGTGAAAGTCAGAGAAGGTGGACCATGGCCATCAGCATCGGGGAAGGAGTAAGCTGATACTCTGGGATGGCTCACACACTCCTCACCCCAGTGTGGGGTCCAGAGAGCAAGGGGCCTGAACCGGAGGGCGTGGTCCCCAGAAGGCCCAGCCTGAACCTCCCTGTTGGTGTGCTGGAGGCTGCAGCTTGAGAGCAGTGGAAGCAGAAGTTGTTTTCTTACAGTCGTGACAACTGAAGTCCAGAATCAAAATGTGGACAGGAGGATTTCTTCTGAAGCTGCTCTGGCTTTCAGATATCCATCTTCCTGAGTCTTCACATGCTGTTCCGTGTGTGTGTGTGTGCATGTGTGTGTGTGTGTACATTTTCTGTTCTTAAAGGTTACCTCTCAGATTGCACTAACAACCCTCTCACTTTAACTTAATGACCTCTTCAAAAATTTTATCTCCAAATATGGTCCATTTTCTGAGGTGCTGGGGGTTTGGACTTTAGCATTTGCACTTTGAGAGCAAAAGGAGCAAAAGTGCAGCCCCTAACATCACCCTAGGAAATCCCAGCTTGCACCCTCTAGGCTAGAGCTGCACCCAGCTCCCAAGCAGCCTCCTCTTCTAGGCTGTAGGCCAGCAGTGACAGAATCAGTCACATGCCCAAGCACAGGGAAAGCGTGGGCCTTGGACTTTGTCTCACAAACAAAAGGAAGACCGCTGGCCAGGCTCCCGCCACTCATCTTTCCAGTCAACTAGAGTTTTCATCTTTTGACGTTGAGAATCACTGAGAGGAGCACACATTCCACCCAGCTTTTGGAAGCAGATGCTCTTGGCCCTGTTTTACAGTGTTAAAAAAATAGAGCACAGGGGCTGGGGAGATAGCTCCGAGGCACAAGTGCCTGCCTGGCAAGTGCAAGGTCGTGAGTTTGAACCCCGGTCCTGCAAAAAAAAAAAAAAAAAAAAAAAAAATAGAGCACAGCATCATGTGGAAACAGGAGACTTGGGATTTGAACCTGGCCCATCTAGTCTGAACCTCATGTCTTAACCAAAAACTTGAAGAAAACATGGGAGATTTTTAAAAGATTAAAAGGGAAATCTTTTAAATCTAGAAGCATTAAAGTATAAAGCTGATAAATTTAATGGTGTAAAGAAACTCCTTCTATATTCTATGATAGCAATAATAATGGCCTTTACAATATCTCGGAAAAAAAAAATCAAAGAAAGTGCCTGGGAGACCAACCCGCTTGTAACTCACAACAATGACCACTTTCTTAATGTATAATGAGCATCTTCGAATCAATAAGAACAAGGCCAAGAGCCCCAAGGGAAGCAGGGCAGCAGTGGAGAGAAACTATGGACAGGTGCTCCACGGAAGGAGAAGGGGCCGCTGATGTGTGACAAGGTGCTCCGGCTTGCAGAGCTAGAGAAACACAGGGCCAGATGCTGAGGGTCCACCTTAGCCTGTCAGAGAGACAGTGGGCAAGACCAAGATTCCAGTACTGAAGGGAGGACAGTGAAAAGGGCTTTTTCCATATTTTAGGAAGTCGTTTTTAAGGGTTTATTGGAGCATGCTTGCAGTCCACAGGTTGGCGCTCCTCGTGGGTCTTGGTGTGTGTGCATAACACATCTCAGTTTTCGTTTGCCCCTTCCTTCCCTCCTCATCCTCATCCCTTCGTCTCTTCGACCCCTTCCCATGTGAGAAAGTCCTCTCCCCTGCTTCCTAGTGCCTATCTTTTATTTTGCTCTCTATTTATAAGTTGGTATTCTCAGGGCTGGGGAGAAAGTTTGGTGGTCCAAGCACCTGTTTGGCAAGTATAAGGACCCATGTTTGAACCCTGGTACCGTGCTGGCCAGACCGTGTATTAACTAAATGAATTTGGTGTTCTCATATTAAAAAAAAAAAAAAAATGCAACATTCAAGCTCTTGCTTGGCGTTACAGCCTCGAGGTGCATCTATTTCCCCACAGACGACTCACGCTTCTTCTTTCTGGCATGTCAGTGCCCCACTGAGTGTTGGGCACTGTTTTGGAACTGTCTAGGATCTGGGAGGATCTAAATAAAGTCAGCACCGTGTGCACCATGGCACTTGGTGATGCCGCCACCCGGGTATGCCCCCCACAAACAAAATTTTCACAAGAGCGCTCTTGACACCTGCCTGTGAAATGGTAAGAACTTGGCAAAGGCATAGGTGCCAGTCGCAGGGCCACAAAGGAGGGGAATGAATGGGTCCTGGCACCGAGGTAGGGTGTGCATTTAGCAACTATTTATCAGGGGAGAGGCGACGAGCTAGGTGGTATATAGCGCGGTGTGAACCTGTTTGTGTGAGATCACACGTGATTGCCTTGGGAGCAAGCAAGGATAAGGGTGAGCCTTTGACTTGTGTCTCTTTCTAAAGTCTTACGGCTATCAGAATGTAGCGTGCATCAGGGCCCCCTGGAGGTCTTGTTCACCCACAGATGGCTGAGCTCACCCCGCCCCCCCAGTGTGGGGCTCAGTGGGTCTGGGTGAGGAGGCAGCGGGTCCATTTCTATCCAGGGCTGTTCCTGGTGCTGTTCCCACTGTGGGTCGGGGTAGCTCACTTAGAGAAACACTGCTGTACGATTTGAATTTTGAGCCAGGCACACGCATTGGCTTTGCAAATTTTTAAATAATAAGTTATAAAAATAACCCCTGGCCCAGGATCCACGCCGTCCAGCACCTCTTCTCTCCGGCCCACACCAAGCGGTTTGTTGTTTTTGCCTTGTCAGCCGGGAAACCACTCCCAGTGTGGAAGCCTGGGCTCTCCTGCTTTGTTCTGCCCGTCCCCCTCCCCAGTGAGGTCAGCTGCTCGCAGGAAGGACAAGTCACGTTGAGAACAAAGCTCTCACCCGCTGGAAGACAATGACCAGGCCCCCACCCTTGGGCCTTTCTCCTAGATAAGATCAAAGCACCAGACTCCTCCAGCGTTCAAGCATTGTGTAATCTCACTGCCGCTGCAGGCCCACTTGCCCACTCTGCCCCCAAGTGACAGGGATGCCCCAAAGGAGCCGCTGACACCTGTCTCCAAGGAAATGATACGGCTGTCCTGGGACAGGCTGGAAACTCTGGACTCCACTTCCTGCCGCACAACCAGAGCTGGCGGGCATGTTGCAAGGAGGGCTTTCTGGGAAAGGTGGTGCTCCAAGAGGAAGACAAGCCAGCCCTTTAGTGGCTTCTGTTGTGTTACTGATGCCAAGCTCTCTGTCCTGATGGTGAAGTCAGGCTCCATGGCCCAGCCTGTGGGTCTCACCAGCAGGAGTTTCTCCAGAGCAGGGATTCTGGGAATCCCTGCCTGGAGGATCTGGGGACTCTCTGGCCTCTTCCAGCATCAGTAAGGAAGACTGAATCATGGCCACAGTTCCCTGCTTTCCTGTAACCCTATAGGCCTGGTGGCCACACCGCGGTCCAGAGGTAGATATTTCACCCTTTATGCCCCAAAAGTCAGAGAGTGTCACAGTCGCTTGGCTGCATGCCAGCTGAGTGCAGGGCAGGGGCCCTCAGCCACCTTGTCCCTGGGTGTCCCTCCTTGCCTCCCAGAAGAGCTCTCTCCCTGTGCACCTTCAGCAGATCTCTTCCACTTCTTCCTACCAGCAAGGCTGTGAGTCTGTTCCCCTCTCCTGATCCTGTCACATTCTCCCTCCATTTCTGTTTTCAAAAGAGGGAAAAGGTGTTTTGATTAGAAAGCATTTTGCAGGCTGGCCTTTTGTGTGCCTTCCTTCCCAGCCTCGGCCTGAGCGGAGGCAACAGCATTATCTCCTCTTCACAGGTGAAGTGCTGGCCCAGAAAGGCCACAAGGACACTCAAAGTCAGACACCCGCAGAGCTCTGCAGGCAGCAGAGACCCAGGCACTGACACCTGCATGTGGAGCCTGGGAAAACATGGGGCACAGAGGCCCTGGCCCTGAGCCCCAGAATCAGGCAGAGCTGACGAGGCACCAGTGCCCACTGGAAGTGGGCAGGGTGTGAATGGGGATCCCAAGTGAGGCCAGATCTTAATGGAGAGATGGTGAGAAAGAGAGGTATGGAAAGGGCAAGTTGGCTGGGGCTTCCAGCCTGGTCCTCCTTCCCTGTCTACCATGCTCCCCGTCCTGTCCCCATCTAGTTCTTTGGGATACTCAGGGAACACAGTGGAAGCTGAGGTTCTTGGGCACAGGGACAGGGCTCAGGGCACAGAGCTCAGGGCTCAGGGCAGGTCCCCAGGGAGCTAAGTGAGTCCTCCCATCCAGGTGCCATCTCCTGGGAATGTTCTGGGCTTCTTGGGGGTCCAGTGTGAGGGTGGAGGTGAAAGTGAGAAACCCTGTTCTGCCCCCTCCCTGTTCTTCTGTGAGTGGGGTCACTTTGACCATGCAGAGGCACATCCAAGGCCAGGCCGACCCAGGGATGGCACAGCGCCTCGTGAGCAGTGGAGAACTCCCTGTGCACTCGCCCTGCCTCCACCTCTTGCCTGGGCTCTGCGTAGGGGAAGCCGGGACCCTGTGGGGTGCAGATGTTGTGGTCAGCCCTGGGCCGCATGGGGGGAGTGTGGCGACCTAGACAGCCGCCACCCTGTCTCCTCCTTGCTTCCTGCTTGAATGCGGAAGCCGGGCCTGGCCAGGGTGGCCTTCTGGTGACTCTGAGGACCAAGGCCATGCTGGGGATGGCAGAAACTGGAGTTCAAGGAGCCCAAGTCCCCACCGTGTGCCCACCTAGCTACACCCTGTCTTCCTCTTTCAGGTTAAATGGAGGTAGTTAGTTGTGACCAGGGCAGCTGAACAGAAACTAAAGCCCTTGGCCGCTCAGTGTTACTCCTGACCCCTGGGGTCTTGGGACCTGCTCCTTCCCCCACCACCCCAAGTCTGGCTCTGTCCCACACCACTTCACCATGACCGTCAGGGATGGTGAGACGTGCCTGCTTTTGCTGGCCTTTGCCTCTCAGCAGGGACACCTGTCACCCCTGCCAGGCACTCTTCGTCAGTACTTCTGCATAAGCTCCACTGTCCGCTGACAGGAGAGTCCAGAAGCTCCTTGTGTTCAACCTGACCTTGGGACAACTGTTCTGGACCATATCTATGAGGTCCCGGGACAGTGCTGGTGGCCAGCCAGGGTGCAAGTCACACATGCAGCAGAGCTTGCCGGGTACCTTGCTTTGGAAAGCAGTGGCGATGGAGCGTGACCCAAGTGCTCCTGCCCAAGCGGCTCTCACATCAGAACCATGGGGAACACAGTTCCCTCGTCCTACTCCAGCCCTGAATTGTGACCCTGGAGAAAGACGCTCAGGAATCTGCATGGTTAGGCACCCCCACAGCCAGGCATGCTGCCGCTGCACTCAGAAGCCCAAGCACCGTCTCCAGCCGAGCTGAACTTCCGGTCAGCCCTACAAGGTGTCAGGGCAGCCCTGCCCTTGTGGAGACTCTAAGCCAAGCATTCAAGAAATAGTTTCTTTTGGGGAAGTCTTGATGCCCAGGCCAAATCCATACCCACGAAATCCAGAGAGAATAAAGGCAGAGGAAAAGGCAAGAGCAGTCCCACATGCCCCTGCTGAAGCTCGACTTCTACTGAAAATCAAGTCCCACCAGGTCGTATTCTCTGCACTGCTCCCCTTAGCTCTCCAGGGATGTGTTCTCCCAAATGTGCCCGCTGAGGCTGGGAACCTGTCTCTTTTAGTGTAATTGCAACCATGTAGATGAAGAATTGGGTCCTCACAGCCAGGAGCCAGGGGATGGTGGGGCAGATTGAGCACTGTACAAGTCCAGATGCCACCGTTCACAGGGCGTGAACTGTGCCCCTTTCCTCCCACCTCGTGTTGCCAAGCCCAACAGGCTTCCTGCTGAAAGCTCAGTGTGTCGCCATGGAGATTCTCCCATGGTGCCTCAGATATTCTGCGCCTACATGTGCTTGAACTGCCTCCCCTTGCCCCCGTCGTTTATGCAGGAGCTTTGCCTTCCTTGTGGCCACCAACTGCAGGATGCTTTGGGTTGGGACAGATCTGGCTCGTGAGATGTGGGACACTCTCCTCACCACAAGACTCATCGGAGGTCTCCACCCTGGGACCAGGTGCCACTCGGCCTTACTGACCCAGATGGTCCTGGCACAGGCGACACAGCCCCTTCATGCTGCTGATTATGCCTCCTCCGCAGGAGATAACCTGCTGAAGGAATTTGTTTTCTCTGGCAGCGCACACACTGTCGGACAGAGCTGCAGGCTGAGTCACCCGCCCTGGTTTCCTCTGAGTCCCCTGCCCCCACCCACAGCCTGTCCAGGCTTCTCCTTTCCAGCAGGCACTTCCCAGCCTGACATATGCGTCCCGGGTGTTTCTGTCTTGTGATCTGAGCCCAGCTGCCACCGCATTCCTTCCATGACACTTGGCTGGCGCGGGTGGGCAGCCATGAGCATGCAGGAGAATCTTATCAGAGGCTGCACCCGTGGACCCTTGGCACACAGAGACCTTGCCAGCCCCGGGGGTCCAGCGGGTGGGAACAGTGGTCTACGCTGCCCGCTGCCACCCAGCTGGCTCCTCCCCTGGGCAAGGGGGCAAGTGGGGAGGGCCCAGAGTGGGAGAGCATCTGACTCTCAGGGCAAAGCCAGGCCTTGCCAGGTGTGAAGCTCCCGGGGAAGGAATGTGTTGGCCGCCTAGTGCCTCCGGTCTTTGTGTCTCAGGCCAGCACCCTCTAAATAGGCTCATAAACCCAGCTGCCTCCTCCCCAAACCCACACTCCTCATTTCCACCCCCGAAACTGTTCCTCAGGCACCTTAGCAACTCCATCTTTTCTTAGCTCAGGCTCAAAATCATAATCACATCGTTGACAAGAAAAAAACCTGCAGTCAGCAGGAGGAGGAGGAAGAGGAAGAGGAGGAGCTTTCTGCTCCAAACTTGTCCATCAAGGTGGGGATACTGATGGCTTTGAGTTAGAACAGAGAGATGACAGCATCCTTCTCCAAACCCTGCAAGTATGGCAAGGCCTAGGGGAGGCCCCGGCTGCGCTAGCTCTGTGGCTTCCCAGGAACGCTGCACTCTAGCTAGAGGACTGTCTTTTTGCACGCCAACCTCACCCTTTGCTCCATCCCTGGATGGGAGGCAGGAGAGACAAAGGCATATAGACTGGGTCCCTGTGCAGCACCTGAACCTCAGGAGCTGCCACGGTCTGCAATCACTTGCTTCGGCTGTAGTTTCACATTGAGAAGCCATGGGTGGTGGAAAAAGAAATTGGTCCCCATGGGCAGAACACTGTTCCAAGATGAATTTATTAGCAAAGTGAAGGTATCACCAAGCTGAACACAAGGCAGTTCCCACTAGAAGTGAGATTTGCACGCGCGGTGGAAGTGGAGGATGGGAGAGCAGACGGAGGGCTGGTGTAGAAAGAGCTTTTGGTAACTGGTGATCTTTATTTTAAAGCTCAGAATATTTTTGCCACTGTCCTCCTCCCCTGGGAGCCCCTAACCTATCCTTTCTTTCAAACCCATCCCTGTTCTCTAAAGGCTATCTAAATAGATGTTCCTCTCTAAACTGGTGGACCAAGGAATGTTAATGTAGGTACACACTGCTTTGCATAATTGATATTCACCTAAAGAGCTATGTGTTCATTAGCTTTATTATGAATTATCTGCTGTTGAAAAGGCACAGAAGTGGTTTTCAGTTTAAGATAATGTCATGGTAAATTCTTTCTTTTCAAAAACAGTCAGTCAGTAGCACTCAAGTGCATGGTCCTTCCTCACATTGTCTTAAAAACCCTAAGTAGGATGGTTTACAGTTTGTACTGTCACAAAAATTCACACCTCAAAGAAGGAAACTTGGGTATTTTTTTGCCATGATTTCCAAAGGTCTTTCTTCTCTCTTTTTAGCCATGGAACTACTTTTTCAAGTGAAATTTTACCTAAAGCTGATGAGTAAGATAAGACAGAGGGAAGCATCTCTGGTTGAATCAGAGTTGAGAACCCAAAGTTGTTCCTACCTGACACCTCATACCTCTCATTAGATTCCCCTGTGACACCTTCAGCATTTCCAGTTTTAAAAGCATGGTCCTCCAAGCACAGTGAATATTCTTTGTGACAAAAGTCTTACTATACTACATGCATATATATTTATGAGCAAAGCATCTGCCCAAAAAGTGGGAACAAGATGTTGACCTATGTAGCTGCAGGAATCAAGGCAAGCTGTAAGGTAAAAGGAAGTGCACATAATCACTAGTATACTCTACTTGATAAAGCTGTTTCCCACAGGATATGCCTTAAGCAATTCCGAGACAACTAAGCATGCCTACTGAAATCCAACTATCAAGTAAAAGAATGGTGAATTGTGAGGCCACATTCCTCAATTGGAGGTTATAGACAGTCAAAGGGGAAAAGGTTAAAATAACCCATGGGGTGCTGGACTAGCATGGGAGACAGTAGTATGGACTCCTGCTTAGTCTAATAGGAATACAGATGGAAGCAGATTGAAATAGTTATAAAAGTGTGCCTAAAAGTTAGTATTTACAAATAGATTTACCTGTTCTTTGAGCTGAAAGGGCACACAGACTTTTGGTGCCCTGATCTTGGTTTCCAATGCCAATTTCCAACAAAAGAAACCAAGACTGCCCTGGAAGAGTGGCCGATTCTGCAGCTGGGCCAGTTATCCTGGACTATCTTTTAGAAAGTAAGGAAGGGTTGAAAACCAGGCCAAAACAAAAGGAAACCTGATAATGGCAGTATGTGAAAAGGCACAAGAACCAATGGAAAGGGCTCCTGACAGTCCAGCAGGAACTAAATTAAACAACAAAGTAAAGTAGTGGCAGAGTGTGGTAGCACTTTCCAGTAATCCCAGCACTCTGGGAGGCTGAGGCAAGAGGATTGCAAACAAGTTCAAGCCCAGTTTAGACTATTTGGTGATTTGTGACACTTTGTCTCAAAATGAAAAAAAGAAAGAAAGAAAAATTAAAAGAGCTGGAATGTAGCTCAGTTCAAGGGCCTTGTATTCAATCTCTAGTATTGAAAAAATATATTGTAACCCAAAGTATAAAATAAATATCCTTGAGCCTGTACCACCACAAAGAAATACATGAAGAAAATAAATAAATTTCTCAAATAAATTATGTAGGTCCTCTTCCTTCAAGGGGATAGAATGTGCTTCTCCAGACCTCAACATAGGTTGTGCATCGCAAGTTCTTTTCCAAAGAGTGCAGGGATAAGGTGAGAGAACCCTGCAGGATACCTTTATAGTGGAGAAAACTGAGAAACACGATCTCACTCAGGTGATCAAGGTTAAGCCATGTTGATACTTTACACTATTAATAAGAAGGAATATGGAGCCCGGTAGGATGGCTCAGTGGTCTAAAGCGCCTGCTTAGGAAAGCTTAGGCGGCTTCAGGGACCGCACTTGGATCCCCAGCACCACATGCTGCGCCAGCCCTACCCTCAGGGCAGGCTGAGTCGGCCATAAAAAATAAATAAATAAACAAACAAAAGTTCTGAAACAAGAAAAATAAAAATAAAAAATTATTTTAAAAAAAAGAAGGAATAAAACGGTACTTTTACCTCTATGATCTTCCGCCCCAAGCTCCATAACCTCAGACTTAAGAGACAAAAATCTCCGACAAATCCCACTTAAGAGAGAGTCTACATGGTGAGAGTATTTAAAAATAAGGAAGCTTGGAGAAACTATAGTGTCTAAGAGAGCTCTAAGGGGACTGAGGAGATAGCTCTATGGCAAAAGTGCCTGCCTAGCAAGTGCAAGGTCATTAAGTTTGAACCCCAGTCCCACAAAAAAAAAAACCTTTAGCTGGGTGTGGTGGCTAATGCCTGTAATCCCAGCACTTGGGGAGGATTGGTGTGAGTTTGAGACCAGCCTGGGCTACAAAAGTGAGCTAAAGGCCAGCCTCAACTGCATAGTGAGACTCTGTCTCAAAAAGACAAAAAAAAAAAAAAAAAAAAAAGAGAGAGCTCTAAGCGGGCAGAATGACTCGATGTAATGTGATAGCCTGCATGGAGTTCTGGACAGAGAAAGAATATTAGTGGGGTTGGGAGTGTAGGAATGTAGCTCAGTGGTGCACACATGCTCAGCACTGGGGAGGCCATCGGTTCAGTCTGTACCACCCAAAAGTGAACATTTGGTAAAAGCTAAGGACATCTGAATTAAGTATAGAATATATCTCTATGTATCTCAATATTGTGGGGCTACTTGTGACAAATGTACCATGCTAATGTAAGCCATTAATTGTGGAGGACCGCCTAACCAGTTCTCCTTGAAGGAAGAGCAACTGTCTATTTTGACTGAGTCTGGCCCTGTTTCCTTGTATTGATATGTAAGAGCTGGCTCGGACTTTTGTTTATCCTCTCAATTGGCCTTAAGCAATGTATATTGGTCAAGCTGAGGTGTTGGTGATAGTCTTTGAAGGTGGTATGCATGTCTCCCGGGTACCCTATACCTGCTGCTCTTTAATGTGAGCCGGTAAGTGACAGGTGGAAGAGCCAAAGCTCCATGCTGGCAGCTGGGAAGGAGCCTTCAGACAGAGGCTATGACTTCCTGGGACTTGAAAGATTACATCAAAGCTGAAGCACCAGACTACCCAAAACATTAGATACTATGTAAATAACCTTATGCAGATTACTCTCTCTGCATATCCTCTGCAGGTGGCAGATGTAAATGCAGGACCCCCACCTAGCTCTGCTCATAGTATTCACTACCTCCCACAATTCGCTGTCATTCCTCCTCAAGCCACTCCTCCATTGAATAAAGCCAGTTGAGGCCTTGGATCGCTCTCTTAGTCCCAGAAAATCACCTTTATGGCTGGACTTAGAGCCCCTTGGCTCCCCAATAGTTATAAATGTGTTTTAGTGTCTTTACTTTCGCCATAGGTTGCATGAAAAGTGGTAGATTGGATTACCTTGGTGAGATTCCAATGACGTGATTTGGGATTACAAATACTGACTTCTCGGATCAAAATGAGGACCTAAAAGGGACTCCTGCAATTAATAATGGAAGAAACTGGGTACATGAAGTAAACGGAAATTCTCTTCACAACTTTTCAATAACATAGAATTAAACCTAAAATTAAAAGTTAAAAAAAAAAAACAACCAGAAACCAGGATTGGCTATGAGAACAAAGAAAATTATGAGAAATAAAGAGGATCATTACACGATGATAAAAGGATCAGTCCATCAAAAGACGTGTAACAATAGCTGGGTGTAGTGGTGTATGCCTGTAATCCCAGCACTCAGGCTGAGGCAGAAGGATCACAGGGACTTTGAGGCCATCCTGAACTGTATAGCAAAATGCTGTCTCAAAAAGACCAAAAACAAACAAACAAATGAACAGCAACAAAAAACAAGCATATAAGAGTCTTAACAACAGATCTACCAAAAAATGTGAAAGAGAAAACTGATAGAACTGAATGGAAAAATAGACAAATCTGTAATTGCAGGTGAGGGGTTTCAGTGTTCCTTTCTTTTTTTCTTTTTTTTTTTTTTTTGTGAAACTAGGGTTTGAACTCATGACCTTGCTCTTGCCAGGCAGGCACTTGTGCAATGGAGCTATCTCCCCAGCTCTCAATGCTCCTTTCTTAACAACCAATAAAACAATTAAGATGAAATTTCTCAATGATATGAATGAATTCAACAATTTTGCAAACAGAGAGGATCTCATTGACATTGGCAAAGCATTTGCCCTAACAGTAGTGGAACACATACTCTTTATGAGAACCCAGGAAATACATATCCAGACAGACCACATTCTGGACCATAAAGTAAACCTCAACAACAGTTTTTAAAAATTGAACTCATACCAAATATACTCTGAACACAACAGAGTCAAACTAATAATAAGAAAAATATACTAGGAAAATCTCCAAACATTTGAATATTAAGCACATACTTCTAAATAATCTATGTGAGCAAAGAAGTCTCAAGGAAAAGTGAAAAATATATTGAAATAAAATGAAATATATCAAAATGTGTGAGATGTAGCTAAGGCAATGCCAAAAGGGAAATATATAATATTGAATGCTCAATACTATAGACACAAGGAAAGATTACAAGTAAATAATGTATGATCCTATCTCAAGAACATTTAAAACAGAAGCTAGGGATATATCTTAGCAGCACTTGCTAGTATGTACAGGGTTCTGGGTTTGATTCGCAGAAGGACAAGTATACACATATGTTTTATATATATATATATATATATATATATATATATATATATATATATATATACATGTCTTGATTAAATCTAAAGCAAGAGGAAGAAAGGAAATAATTAAGATTATGACTCCAGCCGGGCGTGGTGGCTCATGGTTGTAATCCCAGAACTTGGGAGGCTGAAGCAGGAGGATTGGTGTGAGTTCGAGACCAGCCTGGGCTATAAAAGTGAGCTCAAGGTCAGCCTCAACTGCATAGCAAGACCCTGTCTGAAAAAGACAAAAAAAAAAAAAAAAAAGATTATGACTCCATGATATTAAAAAAGGAAATGCAAAAAAGTCAATAAAAGAAGAATAAGATTGGCAAATCTCTAGCAAGATAGACCGAGAGAGAGAGAGAGAGAGAGAGAGATACATTAATAGTACTAAGAACAAAATGGAACATCACTACAGAATCCACAGATGACAAAAGGTTAATAGAATACCATGAAGAATGCTACAGACATAAAATAGAAAAACTGGATGAAATATTTTTGAAAAGTAGAAATACTACAGTTTATACATTATGAAATAGATAATAAATAAATATATTTATAAAACAAATTCTTAATATTGAAATTCTATCAGAAAGCAATCTCCAAGCCCAAATGATTTCACTACTGAGTTCCAGCAAAACTGTAAAGAAGAATTCTATGCTAATTCTACATAATCTCTCTCAGGAAAAAAAACAAAAGAGGAGCGTACATCTTCCAATGCATTTTATGAAACTAGTCTTACTCTGATACTAAAACAAAAAGATAGCCTAAGAAATAGAACTACAGGACAATATAATCTATGAACATAGATGAAAAGTTACTAACAAAGTATTAGCATATAGAATTCAGTAATATAGGCAAAGAATCATACACTGTGACCAAATGGAACTTAGTCCAGGTGGGCAACTTTGGTTAAATTTTTAAATGAATCAGAATAGTCCATCATATTAGGCTGAAGAACAGAAAAATCATATGATCATATTAATGTACTCAGAAAAAAACATTTGAAAATATGGCAGCCATTCAAATTAGAAATAAAAGGGAACTTTCCAAGATTGATAACAACACTTCCAGGAAGCCTACAGCTCACATTATGCTAAATCATGAAAGTCTGCTTTTCCTCTAGCATCAGGAACAAAACAAGGATGTCCACTTTCATCACGGAAGTAGTACGGACATAATCACTACAGTAAGGCAAGAAAAGGAAATACACGGCATATCATGTAGAAAGGAAGAAATGCAAATGCTCCTAATTGTTAATGACATATTTTCCATTTAGAAAATTCCAAAGAGTCTATAAACAGAAGCAAAAGTCAACAACAGAATGCTCCTAGAACTAAGAAGTACGCTCAGTGGAGATACAGGATCAAGGGCAACCACACAAAAATTAATTATATTTTTATATTCTAACAATGACCACTAACAATTAACAATGAAATATAGTGTACATTGTTTGCAAAAAGAGAGATATATACAAATTTAAGGAGACATGTTGAAAACGGCAAAACTCTGATTAAAAAAATCAAAGATTTTAAGTAATAGAGACAAGCCATGTCCCTGGATGGAGACCCAACATAGTAGAGTATAAATAAGCCCTTGTTGATAGATAGGGTCATCACTATTCTTACTAAAACACCACCATGATTGTTTGACAGATATTGGCAAACCTATACTAAGTTTCTAAATTTATATAGAAAGCAAATGAACTAAAAGAACTAAAATTAACAATAAGGAGAGCTGGGGAGATAGTTCAGTGGTCTAAGCACCTGCCTGGCAAGCACAAGGACCCAGGTTCCATTCTCAGTACTGCGTGCCCTGTGTGTGGTGCTGGCCACCAGAAACCAGGTGTAGTGACACACACCTGTAACCGTAGCACTGGGAAGGCTGAGATAGGAAGATCACTGTGGGTCTGAGCTGCGTAGTGAGACCCTGTACCAATTAAATAAAGAAAGAAATAATAAACAATAAAGAGAATAGTAAACTGGGAAGATCAGTCCACCTGATTTAGAGACCTATTATCTAGCTACAGTAATCAAAACTATACCGCCAACCGAGAGGTGGATAGATCCAAGGACCAATACAACAAAGAACTCAGAAATAGATATTTGGCAAAGGCACAAAACTGGATCATTTAATATGTTGACAATAGGAATGTAAAATTGAGAAGGGTTTTTTTTTTTTTGGCTGGCTCAGTCTGCCTTGAGGGTGGGTGTGGGGATCGAACCACCCTTCCCTATGCCTGACTGGGATTGCTCATGCAGGCACTTAAACCACTGAACTAACACAAAAACCCCCTAGGAATATAAAATTGATCAACTACTCTGGACAGTGCCTTGGTAGTTTCTGTTTTACAATGCATTTCTTTGTTTTTATGAGTACATGTTTGCCTTTTGCGATGGCCACATTCATAGCGGAGATTGTGCCTGTGAGTAACATGTCTTAATTCTTTTTTTCCCATTCCACTTCCCCTCCATTAACACACACTTTGTTTTCCATTTTGTCCACTCTCTTCTCTTTTTAAAAAATTCTTCCCTTCCCCCTCCTCCTATCCCTCCACCTTGCCCCGAAGCAGCTAGTGTGTTTTATCTAGGCATAGAAAAACATGGACTATGTGGTTATTTGGCTACAGGAGATTAATTCTAAGTATGCTTATAAATATGAGAGAGGATCAGAGCAGGTACACTGGCAAGTGTTAGCTTTGGGGAAAAGGGACTGGCTAGGAGACACAGTTTTAGCTTTAACTGCAAACTTGTGGAAACCTAATCAACAACAAACCATTTCATCTTACAGACGAAGAAACTGAGGCTTAGTGGAGATGAAAACTGTGTCCAGGTTTACTGAACTGGGAAGAGCTTCAGAGTTTGGCTCCAAACCCAGACCCTTTGACTTAGGTCCAGGCTGAGGCTGAGGCAGGAAACAGGCGGGCCAGGGCCTCCCAGCCTTTGCCGTTGTGTACTTGGGGGCTGCAGATAAAGCGCTCTCCAGAGAGGAAGAACTTTGGACAAAGAAGACCTGTGCGGATGCAGAAGACAGGAAACCCTGCCGGCTGGGGTTTTCCCGACCTCCCCGTGTAGCCATGCTGGTGCAGGCGGGGCTGGGTAGTCAGGACTTTAGAACACATCCCGTGCTGCGCAGGCTGGGCACGGAGCAACTGTCTGTCTTCCTGGGTCTCCTATCCCAGGAGACCAACCGCAGTCATGTCCCCAGGGTGCAGTATGATCCCAAAATGACAGCCCAGAGAGTTGCTGGCTCTGCTGGAGGCTTGGGGGAGCCAGAGAAGAGGCCATCTGTGACCTAAAAAGGAGAAGCAAGAGCATGTGGGATAGGGCAGGGAGAGGTGGCTTCCAAGAGAATGAATGTGCTTGGACAGTGGCTTAGAAGTATAGGGTCCCCTTGGCTGATACCAGCTTGCCTGGCCAGAAGTGTGACACGAAGCCAGCCCGTGACCCTGGGATCTGCAGGCCCCTGGGAGCCACAGGCGCTGCACATGTGCAAGAGTCTCGAGGTGGATGTATATTCTGAAGAGTGAGTTTTGGGACCAGGTGAGAGGACGCAGGTGAGATGTAGAAAAATCAGAGAGAAGGCGGTGGCTGCAGCAAGCCACGGGGCCTGAGAAACGGGGAGGCAAGAGTGAATTTGAGCAATATTTTGAAAAACGTATTCAAATCACATCTGGGGCATATCTGTACACAGAACAAGCGGGACTTGGTACAGGGCACCTTTGCTATGTTTTAATTTCCCAGCAGCCTCACTGCCCTTCCTGGTTACAAAGCCTCCATTTCCTTTGGTGACGTCATAGAGGGGCTCTTCTCACAATCCTAGCTTCGCCATCTGTACCTTTAGCCCTGAGACTGTGACTTTGAGAAGACACAAGAGCTGAGCCGGTGGGTTCGTCTTCCTGCTGCAGACCCCAAGCGTGCCTGTCCAGCCTGTCCTTCAAGCCCAGGCTTTCCTATTCTTTGTAGCCCCTGCCTGCAGGTTTCAGAGCCAGATCCTTGGTGTGGGGCAGAAAGCGGCAGGCGGGAGACAAGAGGGATCTGCTTGCTCCCTGTCCTAATCACCCTAAAACTTGTTTTTGTCATTGTTCCAAGGCTGGTGGACTTCTCTCTCCATCATGCCTGGTGATGTGAGTTCCGCTGCTCATCTCTGAGTGTAGACTCATTCAAGGAACACAACTCAAAAGTAAAATGGCTTTAGGGTTCACGTGCCCCCAGACTTTCTCTGGTGGTAGCCTTGAGGAGGTCCTGTAGCTCTTAATTCCGAGATTCTGGGTTAAGCTGTCCTGCTCCTCTGTAAGTGCAGGGGCCTCTTTCTGTGTTGACGCTAGTTCCTCCAAGTGCTGTATGCAAGTAGTCCTGAGTCCTGATGCTTAGTCTACATATGATGGCACCAGCCAGCATTAAGGCTCTAACTACAAGGTGCTCTTGGGCCACCAGCACAGAAAGAGCAATGCTGTCTCTCTCAGAGGGTTTGGGGGTTGAGAAGGGGTAGGGGGATAGAGGTGTGTTCAGCATCATCTCCTCACTGACCCTGAACTAAGAATGTCCAGTTCTCACATTGGCCCTGAGGGATACATGCTATCACCATTTTACAGATAAGAAAGCCAAGATTTAGAAAAATGGGGTGTTAGTAAGCAGTACAGTAAGAAAGCCAAGATTTAGAAAAATGGGGTGTTAGTAAGTAGTACAGTGGAGTAAGACTTGGGGTGTAGCTGGTGTCCAATCATGCGCTGAGACACTTGTCTCGTCAGTGAGACAATAACTCCTGCCACTTAAAGGAAGAGAGGTTTATTATAGCTCAGAGTCTCAGAGAGTTCAGTCCATGGCTGATGGCACCAGGAAGAGACAGCGTGATGGAAGACCATGATGGCTGGAACCAGAGAGAGAAGGAGGGGTGGCAGAGGTGTCTTGGCAGGTCTCATTCATGGGCACTGATCCCTCAGACAGCCCCACCTCCTAGCAGCTGCTGGTCTCCTGAGCTCACCAGTGGGCACGCCCTCTTCCAAACACCCTGAGAGTCCTGCCTGAGCACATGAGAGTTTGGGGGAACATTCCAGACCTAAACCACAGCATATACTTCCCACCATGCCATGCTGACACCACCGAAGGGAAGATTCATGAAGAGAGGGATTATGCTCAACACCCGTGGTCTGCTGCCCAGTCTGAGCACGAATGTCTTTAGTATCTTTGGAGAACCAAGCTTTGCCCTGTACATTAACTAACAAGGTTGAAAATGTTGACTACCTTGTCCTTCACTAAAACAAGTTGTAATGAATAGATATGGAGTGGGTACAAGAGAAAAAGGGTTGAGAAGGGCCAGACCTTCCTGCCACCCACAATGCCACCAAGCTGTGCCTCACATCAGAAAATTCTGAGGACACCAGTTTTTTTTGGGGGGGTGGGGAATGCCAGTTTTAAAATGGAAAATAAAAGTTCATATATTTATAGAGTATAATATGACTTTTTTGTTGTTTTTATTATTTTATTTTATTTTTTGCAGTACCAGAGATCAAACTCAGGCCTTGCACTTGCCAGGCAGGCACTTAACCCACTGAGCTATCTCCCCAGACATTTCGATATATTTGCATATCATTGTAAAATATATATTTCAATATATATGCATATCATTGTAAAATGGTTAAAGCAAACTAATTAACTTATGCTTTCCTCACAAGCTTATCATTTTATGTAATAATATTTAAAATACACTTGCACATAGCACAAATTTATTAACTGTAGCCAACATAATATACAATGACTTTATTGAGTTTAGTCCTTTTGCCTCACTGAAATTTTGTCTTTTGACCAGTATCTCCTTCCCAAAACCACTTCCCACAAGTCCCTGGTAAGTTCCACATTTATGTGTGTGTGTGCATGTGTGTGTGTGTGTGTTGTTTGTGTGTGTGTGTGTATGTATGTGTGTCGCTAGGGGCTGAGGTCATGCATGCTAAGCAAACACTCTACTACTGTCTGTAAATCCTAGCTTTTGTTAAATCTACATAGAAGAAAGATCATGCAGCATTTATTTTTCTGTCTTACTTCACAGAAAGTTAATGTCCTCAGAGTTCATCCAAGTTGTCATGCAAGATTTCCCTCCTTTTAAATGCGAAATGGTATTCCATGGTGCTAAATACCACAATTTTTATCTATTGACCCATTCGGGAGACTTAGGTTGACTGTATATTTTGGTTATTGTGAGTAAGACTAAAAAGAGTATGAGTGCACATAGCCTTTGGGATATGATTTCCTTTCTTTGGGTCATCTACCCAATACTGGTGTTGCTGGATTGTATAGTAGTATCATTTTTTTAAAGACACTGTCATTTTTCATAATGGCTATACTAATTTACATTCCCACCATCAGACTATGACAGTCTCTTTTTCTGTACTTCATTATCTGTTAACTGTTCAATTTTCAAGAGTAACCATTCTAACAGTAGCCGCTGTCTCACTGTGTTTTTGGTTTGCATTTCCCTGACAATAATTGAGCCATTTTTCATGTGTCAGATGCCCCTTTTGTATGTACTAAGAAATGTCTGTTTTGGTCCTTTACCATTTTTAATTTGGATTTTGTATTTTTTTTTTTAACATTTCTTTTGTACTTTGGATATTAACCCTTTTTTTAATGTATTTTTTTTCTTGTTTCAGAACCTTTGTTTGTTTATTCACTCATTTTTATGGCAGGCTCAGCCCGCCCCGAGGGCAGGACTGGCGCAACATGGGGGGGGGGGGGGGGGTGGAATCGAACTGGGGTCCCTGAAGCCACTCAAGCTTTCCCAAGCAGGCACTTTAGACCACTGAGCCATCCTGCCAGGCCCTGGATATTAACCCTTTATCAGGTATGTGGTTTATAGATTTTTGTTGCAAATATCACTGGTTTCCTTTGCTGTGCATCATTTGATCTCAGAAACAACCCAAGTCCTTCCAAGTGACTTCTCTGTTCACAGTAATGTTATTCTTTTAATTCTGAGCCTCTCCTCCCACGAACCCACAGAGAAAGGCTCCCAGCAGCTGCTATCTATGATACAGCCCTGCCTTTCTAATGCCAGGTGATTGGGTTAGGGCTGGGTGTCTAATCGGAACTGGGCCAGTTGGTGCTTGGGTAGATCTGGCTAGAATGTAAAGGGAGGAGACAGAAGCTGAGGAGCTGTGCTGTGATCATCTTCTGCCCTCCATATGTACAGAGCAGTACAGAGGACAGACTGGAGGAAACAGAAGCAAGAACATATGTGGCTTTGCGAGAGAGACAGAGAGTAGCTTCCTGGATTTCTGACATGGGCCTGGTTCCTATCTCTTGAGGTCAGATACACAATTCCTTATTGGTTCCAAAAGAATACCAATTTCCTCCCAGTGAATTTTATAGGCTTTATTGCAGTAGTTTTCTTCTTGCTTTTGACGAAAGCATCCATACAGGTCCTGATAGTGAGGAAATATTCTCTTTTTTTTTTTTTGAATTTTTTTATTTTTTATTTTTTGTTTTTTCTTGTTTCAGAACCTTTGTTTGTTTATTCACTCACTTTTATGGCCAGCTCAACCCACCCCAAGGGCAGGACTGGCGCAGCATGTGGTGCCGGGGATCGAACTGAGGTCCCTGAAGCCACCCAAGCTTCCCCAAGCAGGCGCCTTAGACCACTGAACCATCCCGCCGGGCCCCAGAAATGTTCTTTTGAAATAGTAGTTTTTGAATCCTGAGAGTTCTCTCCAAGGATTCAAGAGGGCCTGGGAAGAAGAGAGATCAGCCCTCTTATATATAGCTGAGGCTAATAATTTCTTTCTGACAGTGGATGTCTGTGATGGTTACTTTTGTGCTTCAGGTTGCCTGGGCTTGAGGGATGCCCAGGTAGTTAGTGAAACCCTATTTGTGGGAGTCTCTGTGAGGATGTTTCTGGAACAGTTAGCACTGGAGTCAGTAAATAGAGTAAAGGTCCCTGCTTACCAGCCTGGGCATCATCCAATCAGGTGAGCATCTGGGGAGAGCACACAGTTGGGAGTTGGATGAATTTTGTTCTGTCCTTAATAAGCTGGGACATTCATCTTCTCCTGACTTTGCACATGAGTATTGCTGGCCTTCAGACTTGCCCAGGCTCCCCTCCAAGCCCATAGTTTTCAGGCCACTGGGCCATGGGCATTTGTGGGACTCAGACCTTTGGACTCAAGCAGAATCACAGCACCAGCTCTTCTGGATCCCTGTGCAACCTCTACGATCACATGTGCCAGATCCAATAATAGATTTTCCTTCCTATGTTGCTATATGTCTTATGTATTTTTTTATTTGTTTTTCCTGTGGAGAACTCCAAAAATAGGAGGTTTAAGGAGTTATTAAACTACTGTAGACTGGGTGGTTTAAACCACAAACTCCAAGATCTCACAATTCTGGAGATTGAAAAGTCCAGGATTTCAGGGAAAGCAGCCCCAGTGTCTGGTGTAGATCATGCCTTCTCTTCCTATCTTCGCCAGGCAGAAAGAGTTCATTCCATTCCCTTTCTTTCTTGTTTCAGAACTTTTGTTTATTTATTTGTTTTTATGGCCGGCTCAGTCACCCCTGAGGGCAGGGCTGGCGCAGCATGTGGTGCTGGGGATCGAACTGCCGTCCCTGAAGCTGCCCAAGCTTTCCTAAGCAGGCGCTTTAGACCACTGAGCCATCCTGCCGGGCCCCTCCCCTTTCTTTCTTGTATAGACAAGGATCTCATCATGGAGCTCGCCTAACCTAATCACTCCCCAAAGGCTTCCCTTTCTAATTCCATCCTACTAAGGTTATGTTTTCAATGCAAGAATCTGGCGGAGGGACACAAACACAGCCTATAGGACAAGATGCCATGGGACAGTTAAATTCAAAGGATCCTTTCCACAATAATTAAGCTGTAGTAAAATGAGGCAGGCATCGCTCTTTGTATGATAATGGAAACTTCCAATGTCAACACCCAGTACATGGCTGCTGGGTATAATTCATCCATTAAGACAGTTCCTTACTAACCTACTAATCTGTGTATGGCTAATGACTCAGGATAGCTCACTGACCTTGACTTCTCTTGAGGGTTTCATCATGGCTGCCCTCTCAAGAGCAGGGATTGCAGATGGGTGGTTTGGCATAATGCTTGCTTCTCTCTGCCACTGGACTCAACTACGTGAAGCATTCTTAACGTCTTTCGGCCAGCATCCTACAGAGCTTCCTTGGGGCTTTTCCCTAAGTCAGGGGACCCAATGACTCTCATGCCGGCTCTCACGAACCCTCACTAGCACAGCAAAGCCTCAACTTGCTCCGCTGCCACCAATCCCTGTAGCCCAGTCCCCTCCCGAACCCCTGTGTCCAGCACTGGGGGTCTGGAGAGCTGACCAGTGGGGTTCTTCCAAGAGCCCTGACGTCTGAGGGAAGACCTGGGAGAGCCAGTAGTGCCAAGAAAACCCCCTTTCTTCCTAGTGAGGTGACCAAGGAGCCACAATCACTGTCAGGTGTAGTGAAGAACAGGAACTTGGGCCTTCCCCTTTTCTGCTAAGACCCAATAGTGGCCATGGGGCAGATGATCCAAACAGCTGCATGCACCCGGGCTGCAGATTAAGGCATCTGCCCTGCTCACGCTGTGGCCAGACCCCAGAGGACCACCCTGGGTGCAGTGTCTGTAACGTCAAAGCAAGCCTTTGCTTTTATTAGAAGCCCCATGCAAATCAGCAGCCTCCAGGGCATTCACTGAGTGCCTGTTTCTTCTTTGTCTGCTTAGATGCTAGACCAAAGAAGTAGCTTTTCAAATTTCACTGGCTGATTTATACCTTGCCCATTTCCAAAAAGGAGGACAATAAAAGCACAGGTAGAAACTGGCCAGGAACATTTAACCAAGACAAAGGAGGGGAACTAAGACAACTATGGCCAGCCTTAGCCTTTCAGGAAAATATAATGGAAAATTTCATTCTCTGAGTGTCTTTAATTCCCCAAGATTTAGTAAAGGGTACTTCCCTTATTTCTGCAAAGCTTCTGCAGCCCAATCCAAAAGGCGGCCCCAGTTTACGAGTGAGCCCAGGGGCCAGTTTCCCCTTACAGGGATCATTCTGTGGCAGGCTGAGCACTGAGCAGCTGGGGCTGAGGCTTGGTTTTCCCCCTGTCACTTGACAGCATTTCTGCACGGCTGCCTCTGCCCACTTGCCAAAGCCCAGGCAAGATTGTGTTTGGTGACACATTGTCCAAGCTATGGCCCTGCCCTGGCTTGCAAGGTGTTCTCATCTGCCTTAAGGGACCAAAGGTGAGCCTAGAGGAAGTGCCTGGGCAAGGCCACTCGCCTAGCACTGCGGAACATCCCCCAGAGGAGGAGGGCACAGCATGCCCTTGGGCGAGGCAGACTCAGCCCCCAACGGTGTCCGGAAGTGAAAGGAGAAGGGAAGCAGGCGAAAGTGCTGAGTGCCGCCTTTGCAGGGGCCCTCTGTCTGAAGACCTCCCCAAGAAGCAACCATCAGGCAGGGCCAGACTGGCAGCGTCACCAGATCAGGAGAGGCCAAGGAAGACCATGCGTGAACCTTAACCCTTTCTGTTCACTCCCTTTCAGCCTTAACCAAGGAGACATAAGGTTCCCTCCACTCTCTTAATGGGGCACAGGGACATCTGTGATCAGAGGACCCAAGGCTGAATGCAGGGGCAAGGCCCTCTTTATCCCATCCTGATCCCCTCCCAAAACCCCACAGCTATCTCATTCCATGGCCACTGACTATCGGCACCTGACATGGGGGTTGGGATGTTGTTCTGCTCCTCGTTTCTTGGCTGTGTCTCTTTGAAGTTCATTCTTCCTTGTCTATCATATGGGGCCAGAACTCTGCCTTTGTTTGGGTCCTAGGAAATTAATTAAAATAACATTTAAAATATATGAATGAAAATTAAGGGCCAGCCAAATAGCTCTGTGGATTAAAATGCTTATAAGCACCTATAGGGGCCAAGGGTTCAATTCCTGGCCTGCTGTGCTGGCTCCACTCTCAGGGTAAGCTGAGATGGCAATTGAGACTGGGTGTGGTGGTGGGCACCTGTAACCCCAGCTCTTAGAAGGATGTAAACAGGTGGATCACTAGGAGTCCGGTCTAGTAGTGAGACCCTGAACACCCTGTAGACCCTTCCCTAAAATACAAGAAAAAGAAAATTCAGACACATGGGGCTGGGAAGACAGCTCAGAAATCTCAGCACCTGCCTGACAAGCACAAGGACCTGGGCTCAACCCATGGTACTGCATGCCATGTTGGCCCTATATGATGCTGACCACCGAAACTGGGCATGAGGGTGCGTGCCTGTAATCTCAGCACTGGGAAGGCTGAGACAGGAGGATCACTATGAGTCTGAGCTGTATAGTGAGACCCTGTACCAAATAAATATATAAATTAAAGATTAAAAACACTCAGACACACATACACGCATACAGACACACAGATACTGTCCCCCTGGGTCCCCACAGCTCTGGCCAGAGTGTGGCTCATGGGTTTTGGAAAGGGCAGCTGCCTGAGGAAGGGCTTCTCTCCCTCCCTCACCTGCCCCACCCCAGCCTGGCAGCTGCTGAGGCCCCAAGATGTGCCAGAGCTCTGCAGGCAGCTGCTTCTGGACAGGAACAGGGAGGTGACCCTGGACCAAGGGCTCCCTGGGCAGGCCCCAGGCTGGGGCACAGATTGTGAAACCCCAGCCTGCTGACCTTTCAGGCATGGTGTGAAGCCTGCTTGTATTTGGAGGCCTGGAGTGGAGCAGCAAGAAATGACAAGACAGATATGGCCGAGCCGTGTACTGTGGCCTGAAAGACATTTTCCTTGCAGCTTTTCTTTTTCCTTCTCCTCAGCATTCCTCGAGTGCATTTCTATGGTCACGACCAGTGGTCTGCAACACCACTGTGGCTATGCTGTCTGCATCCTCTCCTACTGCCTCCACTGCCTTCCTGGCCCTCCCAGGCTGGGCCTCCCCTCCCATCCTGGGCCCAGCTGGCTGCTGAAGGCCCTGTGCCTCTCCAGCCTGCACCGTCCTCGACCTTCTGCCTCCTGCTCACCAACACCTGGCAAGCTGGGGAAGCACGTGGTTGTGTTCACTGGACAGTGTCCCGAACATAGAAGCGAGGGGGCCATCTAGGTCTGACCTGGAGGGAGTGCCCAAGAAATGGTGACAAATAGAAATGGATGAGACAACGGAAGTTCAGAGAGGGAAGTAACTTGTCCAAAGCCACAGAGCTGTGACATGGCAGAAGAAGCAGGGTTTGGACCCCATTGTTTCTTACTACTGGGGACTCCAATATCCAAACTACCAGCCCACTCCCGTTCAGAGGTCTCCCTCGCCCCTCATCCCTCCACAGGGATTTGGCACTTTTGCTATCAATCGCTGGCTATTAGGCAACATCACTGAGGGGATTCATGGGGGGCCCGGGAGTCCACTAGCCATTGCAAAGGAGAAGGTGACTGTGTCACCCATAAGCAGGGGCACAAGGAGCCTCCTCCCGCTGGTTCCTGTCCAACCCCAGGAACCCTGTGCACGAGCAGCCTTTGGAAGACATGCAAGCCAGCCCTACCTGTCCTTTAGATTTGGAATCTAGGTCATTCTCTGCCTCTCCTCCCTCCTCCTTTAAAAGCAGGATTTCTCCTAGGGTCTGGGGGTTGGGGGCTAGGGAAAAGTATTTCATGGAATCCACACCCTGCCTGCTGCTGTCAGCAGCACTTCATTTTGAAGCCAATATAATTTATGAGATGCAAATGGATTTAGCATTTTAAAAGAAAAAAAAAAAAAAACCTTGGAAAAGGAACAAAGTGCACTTCACACCCTACACTGAGGTGTGTTTGGGGCTCCATTAATCATCTCAGATGAAGGAGATTTAATTTCAGGCTAGCTGGTCTGGAGAACCCTGCATCTCTCACCAAGCCCAGGAGGCTGGCTCAGAGCTGTGGCCCTAGCCCCGGCCCCTGTGCAGCCCCAGGCCTCCGGTGCACAGCACTTGCGCTAAGCTGTTGTCTGAGTCACGCAAGAGATGAAATTACAGAGGTTGCTGCACACGATGAACCAGAAAGCAGGGTGAAGCCAAATATTTGGACAAGCCTTGCCCCGTGTGGAGCGGGAAGAGGACCTAGCAGCCAGCCACCTGCCGGCAGCGGCCCGGAAAGCCTTGACAGCACCGCCGCGGTGCAGACCGCTGCTTGGGAGGAAATGAGCGCGGATCACCAGAACCCTGAGCAGTGACTCAGTGTTGCGCCCCAAAGAGGAGCATGTCAGTGAGAAGCACACAGATTGGCGGACGTTGGGGAGGGGAGGGGTGGCTCACTAGGCGGCACCCATCTGCCTTGCTTCTGGGAATCACCAGAGTGGCAGGCTGCATGTCCTGAAGAAGCAGAGACCACAAGGCTGTCTTGCAGTTCCTGCTCAGCCCCTGGTGGGAGATGTGGTGCCCACAAAGGGGGGCGGGGGGGGAGGTGAAGCTCAGCTCCCTGGTAAGACTTGACTGCGGCAGTGATTTCACCAGAGGCCTAATTGCTACCCTGTGGAGCTTCAAAGCTAGGAGTTTGTCAGAGATTCTAGAAACAATAAAACCCATAATGACTATCTGACCTAAGTTTTATCTGGAATCTTTTTAAATTCACTTTTGAAAAAGCCCAGCATTCTTGGGTTTAAGTGACTGACTCCCTCTCCAAGGACACTTCCAGGCACTGGAATAATCTATACCACAGAGAACAGACAGATCTGTCCAAGCAGTTGCTAATGCTGCTAAGTAGCAATAGCGGCTGACACGAGCTTGCGCACACACTGACTACATGCTGGGTAGTCCCTGCTCAGTGCTTTCCCTAAAACTAAGCTTCATGAAATCCTCTGAGTGCTCTTACTTTCTCATTTTGCAAATGAAGAAATAATCTAGGGGTATTGCATAACTTTCTGGAACCAGCACTCTCACAAGGTAGGCAGCCTGGGTTTCGACCTGGGCAATCAGACACCCAGCTTATAAGGGCTGCCTCCCAGCAGCTCCAGCGTGAAAACAACCCTCTAACGAGACCACCAAGGAAATAGGCTCAAGCAAAGCCTGTGCTTTCCAGTGCCCCACAAATACAGAGGCCTGGATGATGCCGGAGTTGAGAGCTGCGTCCAGGGTCCTCACAGGTCCTCTGTGCTTGGAGGAGACCGAAGCCCTTATTGATTTTTTAAAAATTATTTTATTTTTTTTTTAGAAAACATTTTTTTTTTAAGAATTTTTTTTTCTTGTTTCAGAACCTTTGTTTGTTTACTCACTCATTTTTATGGCCCGCTCAGCCTGCCCCGAGGGCAGGGCTGGTGCAGGATGTGGTGCTGGATATCGAACTGCAGTCCCTGAAGATGCCCAAGCTTCCCCAAGCAGGCGCTTTAGACCACTGAGCCATCCCGCTGGGGCCCCTTGTTATTGATTAAGTAGCATCTACTCACTCCATCTGGGCTGGCTCTGCTTCCTCAGGACCAAGACTAGGTAAAAATCTTCTTAGTCAAGTACCTTCTGAGGCTGCAGATCCAGCATTAGAGAAGAAAGGACAGGCTGTATTTCCGAATTATCACACCTTGGTTCAGAACTTGGTCTTGACCTTCACTAATGTGAGAATATTCCTGTTCCTGCCCTTGTATAACCCCCCAAATTTGGTGCCATAAGACCCTTATTTCTAATGTTCACAGATTCTGTGGTCTGAAATTTAGGTGGGATCTACTTGCTTCATGCTGTCTGGGAACATTCAAGATGCAGGTGGGGAGTGACTCAATAGCTGGTGGCTAGAAGTATTTGAAGACATCTTAACTCACTTGTCTGGTACTGGTGCTGGCTCTCAGCTGGGACTTCTCCTGGGATGTTACATATCCATGACCTCTTCATGTGGCCTGGGCTTCCTCACAGCATGGATGTCTTAGATAGTCAGATTCTTTACATAACCACAGTGTTAGTTATTGTTTCACTATTCTGAAAGCAAGAAATCTAAGATCAAGCAGGATTGGTCCCATCTGTGCCAGGGCTCTCTCTTTAGTGTCACATCAGTTTTCTTCCTGTGTCTTTCGTATCCAAGTTTTAATTTTTAATAAGGATACCAATCATATTGGATGAGGACCCATACTAATAACCTTGTGTTAACTTGATGACCTTTGTAAAGATCCTCTGTCTAGGCAATGTCACACCCAAAGGTATTGAGGGCCGGTTAGTACTCTAATGCAGGGATTTTGGACCATCACACAACCCAACCCATAACAACAGCCCAGGGCTCCAGATGTATGGGTCTCATGAAGACTAGGCATAAGTCACATTGCCTTAGCTGAGTAGCCTTGATTTGGGCTTCCATCTACTTAGGCACAACCAAGTTACTAAGAACAGGCTAGATATAAGGACAGACTTCAGAGATCCTATCTGTTGTTGGGGAAAGGTCAAAAGATTAATAGATTTTTTTTTTTTTCTCTAAGATGGGTACTATTGTCATTTTCCTCTTATAGGCAAATCTCCGAGTAGTCAGGTAAATTTCCTGGAGCCCAACCATTCTTTAACAGCAGAGCCAGTGTCACATCACAGTGCAGATATGTTTTAAAACCTCCCTAGAGACTTGATGCAAGTTACTGAATCTCTCCCAGCCTTGCTTGTCTCATCCAGGGAACTGTAGTAATGACATCTAATTTTAAGTATTGAGTGGGGTAAATTATATAAAAATACCTGGCATGTTGCAGGAGCTCAATCAGTGGTAGTGTGTGAGTTGGCTTCCCATTACTATAACACACAGGAGACAACCAGCTTACGAAGAGGAAAGGTTCATTTTGATTCATGAATTTGGAGGAATCAGTCTGTGCTTGGCCACCCTTACTGTTTTGAGGCCTGGGATTAGGCAGTACATCACAGTGAGAGTGCCCTACAGAACAAGCCACTACCTCATGGCAGCAGAAGAGGAGAGAGAGAAGAAGAGCCTACAGTCTCGGATCTCTGTCAAGTACACCCACCACATGTGTAGAAGATTTTCAACCAGATCTGATGCCATAGCAGTTCCACTCAGTCTACTCATGCCACCAACTGAGGCCCAAACCTTTGACATATAACTCTTTAAGGGACACTTGTCTAGACTATAGCAAATAGTCCTTCTCTTCTCTGGTGCCTCTTCCTCCTCTTCCTTGTCATCCTTATTGCCGTCATTGATCTTTGTGTAGGATTAATGTTAAGAGGAGATTTGGTACGTGGAGAAAAAGTAGCAGACAGCACAACCAGAAACCTGGACCTGAGTCTGGGCCATGGCTATTTGCAAGTGCTAGGGTCCATTGCACAAATCTAACATGTCTGGCACAGTTCTGAGAACTTCCTTCTTCAGTTGCATCTGATCTCCACACTACCCAGCATGGAACAGAACTCATATCTGATCCTGTAAGCCCCAGTTAGCCTACCTCTGCCCTGAAAATCTACAACATTTTATCCAGCTGTAATAATATTCAACTCCTAATAATGCTGAAGACAACAGTGCCATGGCCCATAGTCTCATATGTGTAAAAACTCATTTGTTTTCCTGTCCAAACCTACTTCTCTTTAGCTCCCATTTCTCCCTGATAAGAAAAAAATATTACTTCTATGAAAACCCACATAATTCAATCAGCCCTTGATCTTTTAAAATTAAATTTAATGAAAAGTAGCAATGAGACAATTTCACAACAGGTTAGTAGGACAATTACAATAATTAATACATTGCATATTGTTGTCTTCATAGTATTTGTTCAGAGTACGAGATGCAGACTTGATATCTTGTATAAACACTAGTAGTACAAATCTTTCTTCTCACTGAACTACAAGAAAGTAGTTGTACATATAGTCCTATATATAGTCCATAATAATAGTAGGTTATCAGCACAACTGGCAACGTTGGAAGCTGTTGATTTGACTCTTTTACTGCTCAGAATATTAATATGACTTTACTTTTTATACTTCATGGTTAGACTTTTCTGCTGGATGGTTAAGACCAAAGTAAAGCAAAACCTAAATAACAAAAAATGTAACTTTTGTATCTGACAAGGTCAGTCAAATCCCCTCAGAATTTACCCTCAAACCATGGGCAGTGTTTTGTAGAACTTTGTCAGTGTCAGCCATCTGGATAAGTCATCGCCATTACTTGACCAGTTTTCTCTCCGTGAAAGCCTGAAAGAATATTTTTTCTCTAGGCGACTCTCTTTAGGCACACTATAAATCGTTGATCCCTTTCCTTTCCTCTGTAGCCCCATAATCTCTTTGAAAAGAAAATTTGAGACACTACTGAGTTATAGTATGTTACAGCACAGGTCCTGTTCTGTCCTGAGTCCTCACTGACCTTGAAGGGCTAGGGCCAAAATATTGGCTAACCTTATAGTCCTCCTTTTTCTCTAATTTTTGGTCTGCCAACTTAAGTTCTTAACCCTCCAGAAGAGAGTCTTCACGATATTATTCCCTATAACATAGACACTTGAGCTTAACATCACTATCTTTCTGAATATCAAACACCTTAGATATAACAAGGAACATGTATTTTCCATTAATCGTTGATTTTCTAAATAACAAAAAATGGAACAAATTTGCTTCACGAATTTGCATGTCCTTGCACAGGGGCTATACTAATCTCTATATCGTTCCAATTTTAGTATATGTGCTACTGAAGCAAGTATCAGCCCTTGATTTGAATTGTATGATTTTCTCCTGGAAGTAACATCTTAGTTCCATAGAGGACCTGTGGATCATTATGTCCTGGATGTAGTTAATGAAGGTGACCAAGATAACAGATCTCATTCTGCTTCCCTCTTCCTAGGGATGTGGAAGACTACATTTCCCAGCTTCCTCCATAGGTAAGTTAGGGTCATGATTAGTTCCTACCAAGGGGTTGTAGGGTAAGATAATGTATGCCATTTCCTTGTAGAGGTAGCGAGAAGCCCTCTGCATGACCATCCAGTCCTCTCTTTAGTACTAACTTTCCCATTCTAAAGGTCAAGACCACAATGGAGCAAATGAGTCAGTGCTTATAAGAAGCTACTTAGAAGACCCTCCAGACATCCAATGGATGAAAGCACAACACAAGAGAAATATGTTACATCTCAAGCTACTAAGTTTGGGGTTTGCGTGTTATTACAGCAGAACCTCTCCTATCCTGACTATATCAAGAGTTAACCTGTGGCAGCTGCCAGTGAGGTCCACCATGATAGGCATTAACTGTCAACAGTGCTCTCTGCTGGCCTCTGCTCAGACAGCCAGCACTCCCTCATGCAGGTGTCCATGCGACTGGATGCGTTTCCACGTGCTCCCATTCTGCACAGCCTACCACGCCACTAATAACTGTGTCTTCTTGTCATGTGCGATGGGCCCCCAGCAGGGGCCACCCACTTTTCATTCTCTGCTTACTACCACATCTGTCCCAGGGAAATGGGTACCTTGTTTCCTCTCCAAATCCGCAGGAGTCTCCGTCCAGGCTCCCCCACTCTGAGGTCATCACCCCTGTTTCTCAGTTGCTCCCCTACCAAGCAGTGTGCAGAGTTCTCCCACCTTTAGGTTTCTCCAAACTCATCTGGGTCTCTCTTTATTTTCTCTTGGTCCTGTGCCATCTTGGCAAGACACAGAGAATGACAGGCTTCTCCCTGCCAGCTCCTCTCCCTCTGCCTTGGCAGCCTAGATCTGGCTCACTCTGTATGCTGCTTATTTTCTCTTTTCCTGTCCTCTTCCCATTCTACTACTGTATTTGGTAAACAAACTTCAGGCTCCAAACTATTATATGGAGTTTTTCAGGTTTTCTTTTTAAAGGAAAAAAATCCCCAATGAAAACAATGGCACAAAATTTGAAAACAAGATTTGAGGAGAGAAACAGTGGTTAGTATACTACATATTGTTACTGTCAACTTATTTGCTCATATTACAAGATATAAGTATGAATGAACTTTCAATGAAGTAATAACAATTCATAGCATAAGTATCTTAACTATCTTGTGTATATTTTTCCCTTTTTCCTTTTTTCTTTGATGTTCAGTGAAGCCATGAAGCCTTTCTCTCTCAAAAAGCCATACTCTTACACAGCAAAAGCCCTTGCTTTCAAAGATTATTTTCTCTCCTACGGGTTTAAAAAGTCAATTTTGGAATTCAATAGTCAAGAATTGGATGGCTTATTCTTTATATATTCTCTGTATCCTTCCTTGCCCAGGAAAAGAAGGTGTCAGCCAAAATTGGGGTGATAAGGAAAGGCTGAGAAGGATGGACAGAGGACACTGAATATTTCTCTCTGAATATGCTTCTGTAACATAATAAAAGACACATGTGTTGTGTCAACCTATTTTACCCCATTTTCAAGTCCCAACAGTCCTGGCATGTAGAAATTATAGGTGGCAAAAGGGGGAAATACACACTGGTTCAAGGACAGCCATGTGGTCTGCCTGCTGGGTATTTGTCAACACAAGTAGAAAAATCGGCCTTCACAGAAAGAAACCAAAGCCAACTGCATGGAGCCAGGGCAAGCTGGAGCAAGTTCCAAGTATGTGGCAGTGTCTGATGAAACCTCGTGAGTCCTCTAGGACAGAGTATCTATGGACAACCACTGCCAAGTGACTCAAAGAGAGGGAAAGCCAAAGGTAGAAACTGTCCTAGTCAGTGTTGGAACCCTGGGTTCTAGAACATGATCCAGCCCACAGTAAGGGCTCAAGTGATATTTGTCAATTCAGTAAATAAAAGGATCTTCTCCAAAGGACCTAATCACGTGGGTTAGAAAAGCAATTTCATGGGGGTGGGGGAGAAGTAGGGGAGCATATGAAATAATATACCAAGCAAAAGTAACTAAGAAATGTGGATTCAATGATAAAAAAAGAAAATAGTCTGTTTCTGAGGCACCTTGATGTCACAAGTGTCTTGGGACTGTGGCCTGAAGAGCCTGAGGGTATTTCTATATGGCATTAGAGAAGTTGGGCAGCCCTTGGAGCTCATTTTCAGTCAGTGGCTTGTATGAGAACTTTTCTTCAGGGCAGACTCGTCTTATTAAAAGCAAAAATTCTGAAGAAAATTATGTTAAGGAGAGAAGCTAAAGGGTATGCTGAAACTGCCATATTCTGATGGCCAGCCCTGAAAGGGTGCTGAAAGATTCCAGAAGAAAACCCTGAAAGAAGAAAAGCCAGACCTTGACAGAGATGCGATGGGGCCTGTGAGAGGTAGAACCCCATAGTGGGGCAGGAAAGACAGCATTTGGAGGAATAACCTCTTTTTCCTAGGAGAAAATAATGTTGCTTGTGTAGTATCCTTTCATCAAGCACCATGGATGTCTCCATGGGATAGAAATACACAAACGTGAAGGATAAGGAGTTGACTGAGTCAAATGGAGCCACCACAGCTTGCTCTCCCTCCCTCCTTCCCTCCCTCCCTGCCTCCCTCCCTCCCTCCGTCTCTCCCTCCCTCCTTCCCTCCCTCCTTCCCAGCAGCCTGAGGGTTAATAATATAAATACTTAGAGCCTAGAACATGTTGAGTAATGAACACCTACTGGAACTGAAAATGCACTGATTTGGAGGGGTAGAGTGGAGTGAAGTAGAGTAGGGAAGCCAGTCAGATGTTGGAGGGTTGAGCATCAAACACTAGCTCATTCTGTAGTGTTGAACCCAGCCAGGGCCAGCTCAGGGTGTAGGCAGCAGACCTGCGGTGGTGGCAGACCCCACCAATGAATCGCTGTGCTCCTTCTTGCAGAGGTCAGACTCCACTCAGTCCTCAGCACTGCTCTCCTCAGAGCCCCTCCCAGGGGAACTGAGTCAGACCTGTGTGCCTCCCTGGGCCTGAGTCCCAGGCTGTGAACAAGCATCTAGAAGCTGGACGTGGTCTGGAGACATGCTGTTATGTTCTGTTTTCCTTACGGAAGGTTTTGAAAAAGTTTGAATTAGCAAATGGCATTTTTAAATTTGGAATTTCACATAAACATCCAGATTTCTGGCTTCTCTTGAAACACTGGTGTGTCTGACACACTGAGCTCTCTTTCTGTCATGGTAACTATCAGTCGCCTGCAGCTGAGGGGCAGCTTTATGGTCTGAGACAGCCAATCATGGGCAGAGTTGGCCAAAGACAGCCCAAGTTCTAGTCCCACCTCAGCTTCTCATTGTCATGTGACTTTTATCAGTCACTTTCTCTTTGCCTGGCATTAGCTTGCTCACCGATAAGTGGGGGATATCGTAGTACTTACCTTATAATGGGGGTTCTACAAGTTAAATTAACTGGAACCGAAGCTCACACACAAGAATCATTAAAATGTGTTGAAGTGTCCATAAACACCCAAGAGCCTACTTGAAATGGTGTCATAATTCCTGCCTCTTTGGAAAGTTAGTGGGGTGTAGGAGGACATCCTGGGGTCCTTGCTGGGCTAGGGCTCTGTGGCCCACCCCAGACCTTAGAAGCAGACTTCTATCAGTACTCATAATCCTCAGCTACACAAGCACTGCAAGGGTATAGATTTGTCCTCACTGTTTCAAGAAGTTAAAAGGTGGAGCTATTTAGAGCAGCAGTGCCGGCTGAAATGCGTACTCAAGGTGATAGTAAAAGGGGATCAGGCTTCTCTAATGACACACTGGGTGGGATGAAGATTTGTAAAAACAGACAAAAAAAAAAAAAAAAAAAGCCAAAATAAACAAGTGAAGCCCCCAGTACCAGTGAGTGAAACTTGAAGGACAAATGTGACTCATCTCTCACCCCACTCCTTGGCTACCTTGGTAGCTTTGCTGTTGTCTGAGGAAAAAGGCTCATGCTCTTCATGCTGGACGTGCTGCTGGCTTCACTGAAACACCCAACAGTAGGCCACCCATTGCCTAGAGACATCATACTACCTGAGGTGCTGTGCCTAGGGGCTTCCTGCACTTCTGGGAAGAACATTTCTGGAGACCGACAGTGTGCAAGTTGGGCCTGGTCCCACAGCTGAGGCTACTGGTAAGAATGTTTGTAGGGTAGGAACATGGGCGAGGTGGAGGAAGGTGCCATGTTAAGCCAGGAGCCCAGGTGGATGTGAGGGTTTTGAAAGAAAGGGGTATACTGGAGAAAAGCAAACCCCTCTTCATGGGGGAGACTGAGCCAAGCCTGTGCTTGACCCCGTGATTGCCACCTTGCCCTTGGAGAACGTGTTCTATAGAATCTAGCGCCATTGCTCAGCCATAAATACATAGAGGAAGCTGGGGCTCAAAATGTGAGGGGCAGCAGTGAGGAGTGAGGAGGAAGGTAAGGAAGGCCTACCGTAGGTGAGGTGCCATTTTGGTCTCACCACATCAGGGGTGGGAGGGATAAGGTGAGGAGTCAGAAGTGCCACAGAGACTATGAAAGTTGTCGTGTCTAAAACCTCTACAGAAAGTGTGAGGAAAGAGTCAAATTTGTTTCTGACTTAATTCGTTATTGTTGTGTTGAACTTCTCTGAGTTGTATCCCATTCTAGGCCCAAACAACAAGAGCCTTTAGTGTCTACAGGACAACAGGGAGCTGGGGCAGAAGTGGGAGAGACACTCCAAATGGAAGAGGTCTGCTCATGAGAGACAGATGAGACCAGGGTTCTCAAACTAAGCCCCTGCCTTTGAAGCCCTGCCTTCAAAGCTCTTCAAAGACATGATAAAGGAGAGATATGTTGAGAAAATGGATGCCAATTCATCATCCCTGGCTGTGCCCTGTGGGCCAGCTCCCCTGATGGCAGCAGGTATGCAGTCCATGTCCCCAAGGGCTGGCTGTGGACCAACTGTTGAGGTGACCTGGGCACCCACATACTCTGCCTTTATCCTCTGTCCTCTGTATTTGGTGACAGGAGAGACGTGCCCTGTCCAAATGCTTTTCCAGGAGCAAGAGAGAGAGGCCCGCAGGTGCAGAAGGGCGTTGCAAGTAGTCTGAGCAGCCCAAAGGAGAGCGGCTCACCAGGGCGCTGGGCAAGGCTGCTGGCAGTGACTGCTGCTTGTGCGTGTGGCACACTGCCCAGGGGAGAAATCTGAGACAGCATGCTACATGGACCTGCTGCTCCTGCGTGAGGGCCACACCCAGCTCTGAGCCAAACAGCTCCAGAAGCCAAGGAACACTGGCTGGCCTTGGATGCCACGGAGGACAGGGTGGATCTGCTGGGCCAAGGAGCTCCCATTGGGCACACAACTCCCAGTTCAGACTCAGCTGCACAGAAACGTGACCCTCTTTAACTTCTACCTCCAAACTCAGTTTGTGGAAGCATCTTTTTTTTTTTTTTTCTTTTAAGAATTATTTATTTATTTATTTATTTTCTTGTTTCAGAACTTTTGTTTATTTATTTATTTTTATGGCCGGCTCAGCCTGCCCTGAGGGCAGGGCTGGTGCAGCAGGTGGTGCCTGGGATTGAACAGCGGTTCCTGAAGCCGCCTAAGCTTTCCTAAGCAGGCGCTTTAGACCACTGAGCCATCCCGCCGGACCCTGTGGGAGCATCTTGTTTCTACTGAGTAGCAGGAGGAGAAAGAGAAACCTTGCAAATCCAGGAGGACACAAATGTGTCCCTCTGGGTGGCTGAGGAAAGTGTGGCAGTGTCTAGGTTCTCCCTTGTGCAGAGGCTCGGCACTTTGGTGGCCACACTGGCTGCCTTTGGCTGGTGGGAGGCAAGGGAAGCACCTTGGCACTTTGTCATTCCCTGATCTGCTAGGGACCCAACCAGTCTCCTCTCCAGTGACAGGAGCACAGAGGCCACTCCTCTTAATCTTGCACTCGCCTCTCTCTCTGCGTTCTTCCTCTAGTCCAGGAAATGGGGCGTATCACATTTCAGTGTGGCAGGTGGTTGCCCTCTGTCATACCCTGTCTGTCCCCCTTCTACAGCTGAAAAACAAAATTGTCTACTCCTGAAGTTCTGAAAGTCATTAAATTCATAGCGACAGAAAATGGAATGTGACTGGAGGGAGTGGGAGTTAGTTTTTAAAGGGTACAGAGATTTGGTTTGGGAAATGAAAATGCTCTGGAGACAGATGGTGGTGATGGTTGCAAAGCAATGGAATGCCCTGAATTCTACACTAAAAAGCATTGGTGGAAGTGGTAAGTTTCACGTGGTCTGCATTTTACCATTATGAAAGAAAAGCAAAGCTCCACATAAAATTCCCTTGCTTGGGTTTTGATAGGAACAGGAGGTTTTTAGAATTTAGACTTTTCTCTCTCAAGTCCTTGACACACAGAGACACTTGTTCCTGAAATAGGTTTCAGTATCTTATCCTGGATTTCATGAAACAAATGTTATCACTTTCTCATTTATTTATTTGTTTGTTTGTTTGTTTGGTACGGTGTCTCGGGACTCACAGTGGTCCTCCTTACTCAACCTCCCAGTGCTGGGATTACAGGTGTGTACCACCAAGCCCGATTTCTGTGGCCTGCACAGTGTGTCCATTGTGAGCCTGCATGGCATGCAGTACCAGGGATTGAATCCAGGTCTTAGCATTTCCAGGCAGATGCTTAGACAGCCATGCTATCTTCCAAGCCCTTGCTTTCTCTTTTCAATTCAGCTATAATAATCTTAATCTTCCCTTCACTAAAGTAAGAGATCACTGACCACAAAGTGTGAAATAAAGAAAATCTTTTTCATTAGTTGTAGATTTCCTGGCAGTGGCACTCAGCTCACAAACTTTTTGTTATTCTCTCCACATTTTTTGGTCACAAACCAAATTGGACAAGAACTGAATCAAATTTCCCCATAAGGACAACCTGGAACCTGGCCACCGAATTGTGGAAAGAATGAAGACCATGAAAGAAGGTACCACTGTATTTTCAATCAGTATGGTTTATCAGTGCTGCAGCTTGTCACTAGCTTAGAGTTTCACTTGCCTCTAAGATCAGCATGCAGCATGTCCTTGATTTGAAGCATTTAAGTTTGACCCCTGTGATTTGCTGATGGAAACCCCAAACTTAAAAATACAAAAAGAAGTAAAGAGTCTGTGACCAAGGTGGGAGTGAACTGCTTCATCATGCAAGGATAGAACATCCCTCTTCATTCTGTCCAGCCCTGGAAGATGACATTTCATGGTTTGCTAGCCTGTCTGCAGTACATTTGTTTCCTTCTACCACTTTATCAAATAACCATAAATGGCTTAAAATAATATAAATTTGTTTTCTTATGGTTCTAGAGGTCAAACTTCTGAGATGGGTCTCGCTGGGCTAAACGCCAGGTGTTAGGAGAACTCTCTTCCCTCAGGAGGCTCTGGGGAGAATTTCCTCCTGCTTGTTCAGGTTTCTAGAGGCCACCCGAATTCTCTGGCCTGGCTGGTTCCCAGGCAGGGCGCCACTCTGGCATCCACTTCCATTGTCACTCTCTTTTTCTGACTGGCTTACAGAGCCCTGGATATTCCAGCACAATCTCTGTGCTGATGGAGTCTTAGCTTAACCACAAGCACAATGTCTCTTTTGTCACCCATGGTAATGTAGTCACAGGTTCCAGGGATGAGAGCAAGGACATCTTTGGGGGGTCGTTACCCTGACTTCCACCTGTAACTCCCATGACAATGTCTACTGTTTGTCTTCTGGGTGCCATATTGCAGGTGATGTGTTTCTAATTAATGGTTAAAAGATATTAGTTCTGTCTTGAGTTTTTGGCACTTTGACTATGATATGCACAAGTTTAGTTTTCTTTGTATTTATCTGGCTTGGGGTTTGCTGCCTTTTTAAAGTAAGTAATTTGGTGGTGTTTTTTTAAATTGATTTTGGACAATTTCTAGAGACTCTTTGAATAGTGTTTGTAGAGCTGGTGGATAGAGCCACAGCTCATAGGTAGGGAGTTTTCAAAGCATAAGGAGGCCCTGGGTTTGATCCTCAGCACCTCAAACCCTGCTTCTGTTCATTCTTTCCCTTTCGTTGGGGTCCTCCATTGTTAGGCATTTGGTAGTTTCCACGTGTCTTTCCCGCTGTTTTTTGTTTGAAAATTTCCTGCTGATTTTTTAGTTCATTCATCCAACCATTTGCTATATCCAGTTGCTATGAAATCCATGTGAGAGTTCTAGATTTCAGAGCTTTCAGTGCTAGCAGTGAACATTTCTTTATTTTAATTAAGTCCATTGCTACATTTTAGATGTATGTAATGGTCGTGTTCTTCATAGTTTGTTCCCATACATGTCACATTGTGAGTGAAAGGTTTTTTTTTTTTTTTACTTATTTTTATTTATTTTTTTAAGAGATATCCTTGATTTTATTACATATATACTATCTTCAAATAAGGTACCCACTCTGAAAATAGCATGTTCTGGCTTCTCTGTGAGCCCCCCAAAGCACATAAATTAGAAGGCTAGAGATGCAGGTCAATGGTAGGTGCTTTCCTAGCATGTGCAAGGCCCTGAGTTCAATCTTAAGTACTCAAAAAAAAAAAAAAAAAAAAAGCATATGCATTAGCATTTTAAAGCTAGGTGTGGTGACACACTTGGGAGACAAAGGCAGGGGATCCCTGCAAATTCAATTAGTGCCCTGAAGACTTGCTCCTTCCCCAAGGGAAGTGTGAATGTTTGTGACTAGCTGAATTCACAGGATTAGCCAGCATCCTCTGAAGCCATGTACCCTCCCTGTCTTACACCTTGGCTCCAGCTTCTTTGGTCCAGAATGAGGCCTAAGCCTGGAATCAGTCAGCTTCCATCTTATTCTTTAGCAAAGAATCAAGGAAGACTTGCCACTCCATTTGGGTAAAAACACTTATAGACATTAATCTTATTCTGAATCAGTTTTGAGCTATCTCAATAATAATTCTTCTCATCCCAGGCCATGGCCACATTGTGGCCCTCTCTGTAGTTCTCTACAATGAGGTCCCAAGACAAGGTATTCCCTTTCTTTTCTGAGAGGCTGGCCTCTACTTCCAAGTCATTTAGTCCATACAGCTTCCATACAAGTTCTTTGGGCCTCTCCTGTATGCCCACCTCCATGGCTTTCACCTCTCTGTTATGAACAGGAACTGCCTTTTTGCAGTCCGTGGCCAGACCCATCTCTGCCAGGTTCTGCTGTACAGCTTTGGTATGGTGCAAGGCATGTCGGACATGGGAGCTCTCTATCCATGGCACTACCTTCCTTTGAGCATCCAGTTCAGATGCTCTCAGTTGATGTTATAACCATATTTCTGCCTTCAAGTCTTACCTTTGGCCTTTGGCATCATGATGACCAACTCACCAGGAGTTCACCCAGTGCCTTTCTTCAATTTAATTTATTTTTCATAGTTATAGTCTTTAAATGCTATGGCTGGTATCTTTGATCATTTTATAGTCTACTTAAACATTTTTCTAGGTCACATTTTCCTACCTCTTCTAGCATCTCAAAAGTTTTTTAGTGTGTGAAGGGAATTCATTGTATATGAAAGAACTTCATAGGATGTGGAAGATATACCATCTCTTCTGCTCAGGCAGCAGGGTGAGGCTGGAGTATCTCATTGCTGGAGGAATAGAGCTGGGTCAGGGACAAGACCATAGGTTTAGTTAAACTCATTCCTGGTAGGGTTCTCCTAGATGCTTCGGTGAATATCCAGCAGGTCTCTGTCTCCTCAGCCTAGAACAGGATCCACCTTGTTTCATAGTTTAGTTTTTCTAGATTTAATTGCACCCACATTCTCCTCATGGAGTTTTTTTTCTCTCTGCCTACTGCAGCAACACTGCACGATGCTATCTCCAGCTATTCCTGGAAAGTGAAAGTCCCTCTCTTTACATTTCATAACTTCGGCAGGAGAACACATCCATGGAATAACCAGGTAGACAATGAGTGGGGAAATGAGTGTTGGTGTGTCCTGGAAAGCATAGCACCAATATTATAGGGTTCTGCAGAGAGTTCAACAAAGAGTATCCTCCCTCCCCAACCAAGTTCTGAAGAAGGTGAGCTGCAGGAAGACAGGCAGAGTCCAATGCACCATCTTAATAACCACAGATATTTATTTCTCACAGTTCTGGGAGTCAGAGTTCAAAATAACAGGGACAGCATAGTCAGATTCTGGTGAGGCCCTGTTTTGGATTATAGACTATGTCCTTCTCACTGTGTCCTCACACCATGGCAGGAGGGGGAGATCACTATGGCATCTCTTTAATAAGGGCAATGATCTTATTGATGAAGGTTTTCCCCCATGACCTAGCTATTTCCCTGGGTCCACCTCCTGATACCATCACCTTGGAGGTTAGTTTCTCAGTATATGAAGGGGGGGGGCACAAATATTGAGTCCATAGCACAAGGCTGGGACAGAGGCAAGGGTCAGAATCCTAGAACTCAGTGGTAACCTAACACTCTATTCCAGAATTGGCAAAACTAAGATGTGGGGTGGGCCCATCTGCCAAGGGGACCCAAGAAGGGAGCAGTCAAGCCCAAGGACATTCCACAGACAGCCACTCTGATGGAGATGGGGAAGAGGTTGACTTGGTGCATCCAGCGGATGTAGCTGATCAAAAGTGATCTCGGAGAAAACGTCCCCAAGAGAGCAGAACAAAGAGGCAGGGAATGGAAAGCCAGGAGGATGGTGCCAATAAGGTGGCTCTGGAGGGACTGTGGAGGAGAGATGACACAGCTAGACTGGCAAGAAGGAAAGCATCAGAGGACAGGAAACCAGGAAGGGGAGGAGAAGGCAGAGGCTGAGTGTCCAAGAGCCAGCAAGCTTCCAAGACAGTGAGCTTCAGCCAGGAAGGGAAGGCAGTCTCTGGGCTGGGAAGCAGGTTTTGCCTGCTCAGCCCTGATATCCTATGGTCACCATCCATGGCATCTCTGGCAAACTAAGATCTAATGCAGTCCCCAGAGAGCTCTGGGCATCTTGTCACACCTTCAAGGAAGAGGGTAAGGTCCTCGGCGCAACTTTCGGCTCTGCAATCTTGCTTGCTTTGCCAGCCTTCTCAGGTACTACTCCTCATTGTCCCCTTCCTACCTCTGACTTCACTGCAGGACTCCCCTGTGACATTAATGTTCCAGCTCCTGGGAAGGTCAAGCCTGCCCAGAAAATCCCCCAGTGGGGCTGAGGCTGGGCCAGGCCACATTCTGAGCAATATTCAGAAAGCCAGGCCCAAGCTGTGACCCTGAAGACAAATCCGGAAGTGGCAGAGGGGGATGGGGCAGGAGGCCTCAGCCACAGCTTCCCTTTCACTCTGTGCTGGCCACAGCTTTGACCACCAAGGGCCCCTCCACCCGCTGAGGTCACCATGCTTGCTGAGTGCCGTTCTCCCTCAGGGATCCAGCTCCTCCTGGAGCCTACAGGGACCTGACATTGCTTCAGCATTGTCACTTGCCTCCCTGGTGCCGGGGATTCAGGCTTTGCTCCTTGCTAACCCAGTGGGGGACCCTGCTGGAAGCCTCCAGCCGATACCCAAGGTGCAAACAAACAAGGAAATGTGTTCTTTTTGTAAATTTGACTGTGAGGAGAACCAAAAGGCAGGGCAAATTTTAGTGACACATTGTTTACCACATCAGATTGTAATTGGCCCCTTGTTCTACATCCAAGGATTCAGGCAACAGAGGGCTGAAAATATTCAGGGGAGAAATGCGTACAGATTCTTAATCTTGTCACTGTTCCCTAAGCAGCACAGCACAGCATCTATCTCATAGCAGTCTATGTTGTGCTGGGCCCTGTAAGTCATCTAGAGACCATGCAAAGTACACAGGGCACTGTGTAGGTTATGGGCAGACACTGCATCATTCTACGTAAGGGGCCTGAACATCAGCACATTTTGGTACCCTTGGCAGTCTTGGGAAATGATTACCCACAGATGTGGAGAACTAGCTTCCCAGACCAAGCTCAATCACCTGGGCTCCTAGTGGGACCTGCGGACATAGCCCTGCCAGCCCATATGTGTCCCACCCCACAGATAACCTGCTTCTTTTGGTGGAAAAAAATGCACCCCTTTCTCCCCTGAGAGCCCCACCTCCTACCAAGAGACCACTGTAAGGTCCTCCTGGAGGCAAACATTGGCTCTCCAAGGGCTCCCAGGCACCCTGGCTCACCGCCTCCTACCATCAGCCATGTGGCTGGAGGGCACCACCGCACAGAGCTGACTTCTCAGGCCTACCCACCAGTCAGGGCCTCCTTAAGACCTCCTGGCCTCCTTCAGACCTGCGTCTTCTCAGGAGTGGGGCTTGATGCTGCTGTCTGAAGACAGGACCAACCTGGGTATGAGGGTTTCACACCAAGGACCTGGGAGCCTTGGGGTACGTGACGCAGGACAGGGTTTGAGCTCCAGGATGTTCCTCTCCTGACCCTGGGAAGAATCGGATCGCAGTGCTCCACAGATGGACCAGGGTTCCTAGAAGAGCACCTGGGGATGGGCAGGAAGGCTCTGATCTCCAGGCCCAGACAGGCCCCACCTCACCAAGGCCATCAGCAGAGCTGGCACTGGGCACAGAGCTGCAGTGGACTTTGTGGACTTTCAGCTTTGCTAAGCAGGATGAGGATGCAGTCCTTGGGTCTGACTGGTGTTGGCTCGGCAAATATTTGGAGAGCATGAGTCTCAGAATTCCTATAGCAAAGTTGGCAGGAGCTCACAAGCACTGAGACTTGGATAGTGACATTAGTTGCATTTATCTCTTGAGTCTGGTGACATGGTATGTGCCTGGATCCTGTAGCAAGAACTGCTCCTTAGGGAGCAGTATACACAAAGACACCTCCCACACCTGCAAGGGGAGAACTGATCAGCCACACTGGTTTTGGCAAAAGAAATTCAGACAGGAATGAACACAGTTTTACAAAATGCCTGAGCCACAAGACAAAACTTCTGAGAGGTCAGGGTGACCCTTTCAGCCCAGTGGCAAGGCAAGAGGGGCTGCTGGCCAAGCTTGAGAAACGAGGGTGCTGCTGGAGGGAGAGAGAGAAAAGGAGAGAGGGAGAAAGAGGGGAGAGGAAGAGAGAGGGGGAGAGGCAGAGGAGGGCAAGAGAAAGGAAGGGAGGCGAGAAGGAAGAAGGGCGAGAGGGGAAGAGAGAGAGAGAGAGAGAGAGAGAGAGAGAGAGAGAGAGACCTTTGACGTCTGTAATTGAGATGAGCAAGGAGGCTGCATTATTTATGAAACAGCTGAGCCTGGAGATAACGAGGAGGAGGAGGAGGCCTTGAAGGGGAAAGTGGTTTCAAAAGCATCTGTATTTTGCTGCAAAGAAAAAAAAAAAAAAAAAAAAAAAAAAAAAAAAAAAAAAAAAAAAAAAAAAAAAAAAAAAAAAAAAAAAAAAAAAAAAAAAAAAAAAAAAAAAAAAAAA
>PVJA010002819.1:0-12039 GCA_004027025.1 Myocastor coypus | reverse complement strand
ATGAGGGTGTGTGTATTCACACTTCCTGAGTGTGCAGTGTGTGTAAGAGCATGCATTCACTTGGACAGAGGGAGGGCCCTTCTAATGCCCTCATGTAAACTCTGTTTGCCAAGCTCATCTGCTGTAAGATGCTAAGCCAAAAATTTTTTTATTTCATCTTCTTTTTTAAAAATGAGGCATAGCAGGCCCAGCAGGGTGGCTCAGCGGTCTAAAGCACCTGCTTAGGAAAGCTTAGGTGGCTTCAGGGACTGCGGTTCGATCCCCAGCATCACATGCTGTGCCAGCACTGTCCTCAGAGCAGGCTGAGCAGGCCATAAAAACAAACAAACAAACAAAAAAACAAAAGTTCTGAAACAAGAAAAAAATAAAATAAATAAAATTCTAAAAAAAAAAAAAAAAAAAAAAAAAAAAAAAAAAAAAAAAAAAAAAAAAAAATTCTAAAAAAAAAAAAAAAAAAAAAAGTGAGGCATAGCTTACAAGGTCTATAGCTTTTCAGGGTTCAATTTGAACCCTTGACAAAGTTTGACAATTTCATGTACTCATGTAGCAACCGATAAAAAGAAAATACAGAACACATCTATTCTTCCAGAAAGTTCCTCCCTGCCCCTGACCATTTTTTGAGTTATCACTATAAGAACTATGCTTGTTCTAGAAATTCACAGACATAGCATCATCAAGGAGATACTTTTTATGTGTGACGTAATGTTTTTGTCTGATGTAATGTTTTACTGAGCTTCTTTGTTTTTGAGATTCAACCATGTTATAAATGTGATAGATGGTTCTTTGTATTGCTGAGTAATATTCCATGGAATAAACACAACATATTCTGCTTATCTGTTCTATTAACAAGCTTTTGGGTTATTTCCAGCGTCCTATAAATAAGATTACTACAAATATTCTTGCAACAAGTTCCCATGTAGACATAGGTTTTCATTTCTTTTGGGTTGCTAACTAAGAGTTCACCAGACAATAGGGGTAAGGGTATGTTTACCACTATAAGATATTGCTGAGCAATTCGTTATCCCAGTGGGTCCATGTTTCACTTCCTCCATTCATCATTCCAGCTGTTCACCCTTACCAATATTCACCACATCTTATTGTTCCCACTATAACGAATGTGAAACAGTATTTATTAAGCTTTCATTTGTATTTCCTGAATATGGATACTAAACACCTTTCCATGTGCTTATTGGCTATTGGTGTGGATAGTCCTTGTGAAATGCTTCCTTCATATTTTTTCACTTATTTATTTATTTACTTACTTACTTATTTTGGTACCAGGGATCAAACTTGGGACCAACTAGGCAGTTCATCTTTTTTTGTTGCTGTTGATTTATGGCCATTCTTTCTACGCTGAAGACCCACAAAGGGGAACTTTTTAAAAGGAAAGTGACAGGCCCTGGTCATGCTACTCTTGTCCCCTAAGAAGAAAACTTCCATTCCTTCTATCCTACCCTATATTATATCACTCTGGAGTACTGGGTTTGAAATTTTGTGATCCAAATAATTGAAATGCTAAATTCTACTTAATCAAACTCTTTTTTTTTTTTTTTTAATCTTTTTGAGACAGGGTCTTGCTATGCAGTTCAGGCTGGCCTTGATCTCACTTTTGTAGCCCAGGCTGGTCTAGAACTTGCACCGATCCTCCTGCCTCAGCCTCCCGAGTGCTGGGATCACAGGTGTGCGCCACCATGCCTGGCCTTAATCAAACTCTTGAGTTTCTATTTTCTAAGAAAGCAGGAAACAGACAAATGGACAAATAAAAACAACTAATCCAAATGCTTTGAGGTAAATTCTCTGTCATTTAAAAGCTTAATTGCATTTGTGTAATTAATTAGGCAATTAAGAACTTAATTAGATTGATCAAAGTGTTAAGAATCTCAGAGTTCTAGCCTCCTGAAAGTCCTCCCCTCCCCCACAGAATGGTCTGAAAGTAGTTTATCCTCTGCAGTGTGGCGAAGTAGACATACCTGGCCTACTCTCTGTCCTCTACTTTCAAGTCAGACTGAGGGAAGAATTTGAGGTTGCCCTACTAGTATCTGCAGGTCACCTGTGCCTGCCAACCTGGCCTCCAGAATAGAATCTTGCTTCCGATGAGAAACAACCTCTTCCTCTCCCCAGCCTTCTTGGCACTATTCCTCTTTAGCTCACACAGAAAGTGCTAGATCTCATCGAAGCCCTACTCACTCCCAAAGGAACTGGTTTACTCTCTGAGGCTTCCCACTCAGGCTAAACATACCCCAGCACTATTGTTCCTTCTCTGAGCTGGACACCACAGCTGGACACCACAGCTAAGAGGGGGAAGTCAGAAATAAGGAGGAGTGAAAATAGGAAGGACACCCGTGCAATCCATCTGAGCACTACTCAGTGCCCACTAGGAAGGACTCTTTTTTGCCTTGAAAAAATTTCTATATTCTTTCATTAAGTTCTAGCTTTGGCTCATACTGAGCTCTCTTGCATTTGCTGTCCAGGGCCTCAGGCTCTCCAATCCCTTTCTTGGCTCCTGTCAACTGTGAACTCTGTTTCCAGCACTGGTTTATCTCCTGTAAAGATGTTCTCTAATATTCAGCCCCATGGTACCCTCCATTCCTCAGCATCAAAGGGCAGGGTAAAGATTCCAAAAGCAGGTTAACCTAACTAAAGTTAGATAGACCCTGTGACAGCCAGAGTTCAAGGTGGCAGCCCTACAGAACAGGCTATGTAGCAAACTACTGAGACCTCCTGTGGCCCATTTGGGAATCCCAGTGACAGGCTATCATGGTGGATAGGCTGATCCACCAGGAAGTTGCTGATCCATCATTGCCACATATTTGATCAGTTCCCAGGCTGTGTTGTGCCTCTCAGCCTCATTGTAGATCAACAGATACATCTTTTCTCACAATGCTTTTTCAGATCTCACAAGAACATGTTCAGTGCCCTGGTTTCTACAGCCTATCAGTGGGAAAGCCCAGAACATTTTTCTGTGGCAGGCAGGGAATCAGAGTGGGTGGGACATTAGTAATCTTTCTGTTACTATAACAAGTAACTGAGATCATCAGCTTGCAAAGAGAAAAGTTTTATTTTGTCTCAAGGTGTAGGAGGATTCAGTCCTGGACTGGTTGGACTCTCTGATTTGGGCCTTGGTGAGACAGGGCAGCATGGCAGGAGTGCACAGCCATTCCCCTCATAGCCAGGGAATACAACACAGAGGATGGAAGAGAAAGGGGCTGGGTGTCCTCTAGCTCCTTCAAGCTCATGCCTCCTATGATCTCATACCATCCTACTAAGTGCCACCTCTTAATGATTCCTGTATCTCACAATAGCACACACTGAGGACCAAGGACTTTACACTTAGCCCACCCAGATCCAAACTATGGCACTCCATCCATGGTCCCTGAACTTTCTTTCCTTTAATCTTTTATTTATTTATTTAGTACAGGGTCTCTGCCTTCCCAGGGTCACCAAGGAAGCATTGGCTTCATTTTTACAGCTCCATCATTCACTCTGTCATGGCTACATGCAGCGACACTGACCCTGCAACATGTCTCCTGCCTCCCAGGCTTTGAAAGCTCAAGGTAACCCTCCATGACCCCCTGCTCTTAGAGGAACAGGGTGGGGCAGGGAGGTCTCCTGAGTTGAGAAGATAATGTGGCTAAAGGCTCAGAGACCTGAAAGTGTGTGTAACATTTTTGAAGACATCAAGTTGTCCGCTACAAAGGTTGGGGCCATGTGAGTGACAATGTTTTGAATGTGGCATAGAGTGAAGCTTCAGGAGCATGGTGACAGCGCCCAAGCCATGCACTACATCCCTGCCTGAGGCTCGAGGTAGGCAACATGTTTATCCTCAAGGGCGGATGACTTCAAACAACAAGTGTACATGAGAAGACCCATCCATTTGCCCAAAGGCTGGGAAATGCAAAGAAACATGGCGTTAGAGCAAGGGGACTGGTAGGGTCAATCTACTCAGCCATACTTGCTCACAGAAATGTGAAAGGCACAGAGAGGGGTCCTGCTAAAAAGGAACTGGGGCTTCCAAGCTTGACCCAGTGACCCAGGTGTGCCGGTCTTTCTAGAGCCCATCCCCAGAACAAGCTGTCAACAACCTCCAAGTCTGAGCTTCTAACACCAGAGGCTCAGGCAGCAAGGCAGATGGAAATCTGTCATTTCTCTTGCCTTGGTTTTACCCTCGTTTTCATTTAATGAAGTAATTTTCTTGTCAGGAAAGTAGAGGATTTCTCCCTAAAAAAAGAGTTCAGGCTTTTCTGTATGATCTACTGGTAGGCATCATATTTCATGGCCAATTTGCGGGCAGATGATTCTTGCCAATAAGTTCAGAAATGTAACCACAACAAGTTCAGAAAACCTAGAATTATTTGTGTGGTGGGGGGTTGGTGAGTAAATTCAGTGTCGTTTGCTTGCTAGCAAGTGCTCTACCACTGAGTTACACTCTCCGCCCTATGCCTGGAATTCATAAAGAGAAAGCTGAGTTGGAACATGTCTGCTTTTTTTTGTTTTCTTTTGTTTTGTTTGCAATCTCTACCTCTTCCAGACTATAGCACTTATCAAACCTGGGGTGACCCCGGGAGGTAAGGAAGGTATAAATAATAAAGACTCATGCAGACAAATAATTTGCTTGCATTTTCTGTTCAAACCTAGCCAGGTTTCCAAGCTTGCATTTGCATTTGGTCATTATCAGATTTGCTTTAGTGTCCTTTGGGCAAAACTAATGTCAGTTACGGGGTTTTCATTCTGCTCTCCTCGCCTTCTCCCCAGATGTGCAGTACATCGTGCCATAGATTACAAGGCATTGCGTGGCTGTAACCGAGGCCTTTGGTGCTCAGGGCCCCAGAACACTGGCACCTTCTGCTTCTCAGCCTGTGGCCTCTCTGGCAGCCAGATGTAAGCAAGGTCTCTGTTCCTCTGTTACCCATTTCTGTGGCTCAACAGCCTGTCCTCAGGCATACCTGGGTGCCCTCCTTGGCACAGTGCCCCTGACTGTGGTAGTCTGGAACACTAGGGCCTCTCAGAGACCACTCAGGGCCATTTGTTGAGGTCCCTCTGTGCTCTGGGTGCTTCTAGTGCCACAGAATTCATGGGCTTCTCCAATAGGCTTGTTGTCCTCTTGACCCTTCCCCTTCAATGTAGTAACTGAAGAAGCACAAGCCTTTGCTTTGCAGAGTAGTACTGCTACACATCTTTTATTGCTTCACTTTATTTTTTGATATGGGGACTCGAACTCAGGACCTTATGCTTACTAGGCAGCTGCTGTGCCACTGAGGTATATCACCAGCCCCTGCTACATGTTTTTAAAAATCAGTTTAGAAATTCAATGTCTTTCCCTCAATTTGCACATGCAACAGCTGCATGCTGTCCACAAGGAAAACAAGATAAAGAAAAGAAACGCTAACACACAAGAGCTGTTAGCTGCTTCAGGGTGATGGTATGCTCTCTGCAACACAGTTCTGGGTAGCAAACAACTAAAACCAATTTTGTCCACATTGGAAAAAATGGGATTCTGTTAAGGGGAAATCAGGTAACTAGAAAAATCAGGGGGAAGTAGGGTTCAGTTCCAAATGATAACACAATACTGGCATGACGGAGAAGCTCTGCCTTTGCCAAAACACCATTGCCCTAGGAGCTGTGACCAGACCACGCCCCCAGCCCCCCACACCCGCCCCTCCATCCTGAGTCCCTTGTCCCAGGTCTAGCAGGGTGCACTTGCCTGGTGGAGACAAAGTCACCACAAAGCAGGTTGGAAAAAGAAGACCTGGGCACCACAATGCCTTCCAGATGGGTGTTTTTGCCTTTCTTCAAGATTCCAAATGAAGTGGAAATTCTCAAAATGAAGAGGTTCCAGTGCAGGAGTGGGGAAAGAAGGGTCCTATTTTCACACAAGAAACACAGACAGAGGGCTAGCAAGATTGTTCAGAGGACTAAGCACCTGCTTAGGCAAGCACAGGGACCGGGGTTCAATCCCTGGTACTGCATGGCATGCTGGCCCTGCCCCCAGCAGGCCACTGAATCTGGGCGTGGTGGTGCGCACCTATAATCCCAGTGCTGGGGAGGCTGAACAGGAGGATCACTGTGAGTCCAAGCTGTGTAGTGAGACCCCGTACCAAATACATAGAAAGAAGGAAAGAAGGAAAGAGAGAGAGAGAGAGAGAGAGAGAGAAAGAAAGAAAGAAAGAAAGAAAGAAAGAAAGAAAGAAAGGGGCCTGGCAGGATGGCTTGGTGGTCTAAAGCACCTGCTTAGGAAAGCTTAGGCGGCTACAGGGACGGGGGTTCGATCCCCGGCACCACATGCTGTGCCAGCCCTGCCCTGAGGGCAGGCTGAGCTGGCCATAAAAATAAATAAATAAACAAACAAAAGTTCTGAAACAAGAAAAAAAAATAAAATTCTTTAAAAAAAAAAAGAAAGGAAGACAGACAGACACCCAGGGTTGAGGGTGCTGCGAAGTTTCTCCAATGGTGTTTAAGGTAGTCCACACAAAGATTGAAATGATGCAGCACGCGGGAGGCTAGGGAGCCACAGAGGTAGACTCAGCCACAGCGTGTAGCGACAGCATGGTGACCAGGATCACTCATGATAGGTATTGGGAGTTATCAGGCAGATGAGGCCCACAGTGACATTTTCTCTGCTGAGAAGTGGGGACCAAGGGACAGAGGAGAGGAGCTCCTGAGGGAAAGAGCCGCCATGACCAGCAGCCCTTGGTTGGTCAGCAGTGGGCAGCACCAGCTTGCCTCCCATGGGTGCAGGAGCGTAGCACACAGCGAACGTCAGATTCTGCTGAACTGAAATCACAGTGAGAAGTATAAGGACAAAACTCATCTTACGACAGCCGACATCAGAGACCACCTGCCATTCATGCATGTGGAGAGCAGGAGGAGGGGCAGGAGATGTGAGGCTGGTCTAGGCGGGCTGCTCCAGGTAGGCAGGGAGGACATGGTGGCTTCCTCCTGGCCTGCATGGCGACTTGTGCTTGTGAGCCTCCCATACCAGAGCATAGCTCTCCACCGGAGGGGCCGCCACCTCCTGGCAGCAATTACTACTGTTTGTCAACCTGCTGGCACAACTGAGTACAGATGACGAAGACGCACGACAAGAAGAGAGACATACTTCAGGGCACTGTTCTTGCCATTTCTCACTCTGGAGTAGGCACTGATCAATTGGCCTGGCTAGTGAACACTCCTCCTGCCCCTTTGTTTACCTCTCAAACTCACTGTGTGCCAGGGGTTTGCTTTCCTAAATGATGCTACCAACTTCTAGTGGTTTGGAACAAAATCCCGCCCATCCGTACAAGTTGTTAGGAACATTTTGAAGATATGCTAGTCGGATGTATCACACAGGTAGAGCCACACTGAAGGATAAGCAAGTGTCCAGGCTACTGGGTTGGAAATGACTTCCTGCTCAGCAACATAAATGTCACACTCCCCAGGCCCCCAGCACAGGCAAATTGCCTCACAGTGTTCATTCCCCAGGATTCCAAATCTGCCAACCAATGGCCCTGTTCTTGCCCTCAGACACAACCTGTGTGGGTTGGAAAGGCCAAGATGCTCAGGAGGCCAGGGCATAAGCAAGCAAGCAGGAAACACAGGCACACTATCAGCCACCTAATCTTTTTGTCCGAAAAAACAACCCCGATTAGAATGCTCCACTTCAGAAGCCTTGAAAAGACCTGCTTGGTGAATTCTTTCAAAGGTCATCTTCATAATTCAAACCAGTCACACAACCAGGAAAGAATTCTAATATGGTTAAAAACAGCCACAGGTAAATGCTGAATGCTAGTGCAAAGTAAGAGTCCCACAGCTCTGGAGCCTTGATGGCAACAGTCTGTCCTTCCCTGGCACAGCTGCCCTCTGTCTTCCACCAGATGCCACCATGTGATGGTAAAATGAACAAACCATAAATGCAACTCAAGAAAAATTTCCAGGCAATACAAACTCATAGGATGAAGGAACATGGTCACTTATTCCCAGGGAAAAGGACTCCTACCCAGCTTGACGTTGACATACCAGCCCTGTCCTTCTAAAGCATTACCATTTCAGGGTACTCATGGCCACCTCATGCCCACCACCATAGAAGAGGGAGCCCAAAGCTTGCTCTTAGGGTCACTTCTATTCAAGGATGAGAAATTTTTATCAGCCAAATCAGGAGCCAGAATAAAAACCAAAATTCAAAGCAAGACACTTCTAGAGAAAAGTCAGGAGACTTAGTGGACTCACCTGGAGGTAGTTAAGAGCCACTGTGTCTGGGAGGATATCCCATCTCTGAATCTTCCTTCTTACACAGTGACCACTTGAGATAGCTCTGAGATTACTTACTGCATACATCCAGAAAATGAAGAGAACTTTGCTGAGATCTCAGGCCGGGGGTGAAATGGGACCTATTTGTGAAAGTACATAGACCATCAAGGTGCTCATAGCACCCAAGGGCTTGTGCAGAAACATCACCAGCCAGGCCTCCTCGCTAGGGCCACAGCAGCCAGATGCTCATAGATAACTTTGTCTCCAAGAGAGCTAGAGGGACTGGGGCTCTGAGCAGAAAGTCAGGATCTAAGGAGCAACCCCACCTACAGCCTGGAAGCGCCCAGAACCCAACATGGAGGTGTCTGGCCTCCTGGGGTCCTGACTGTTAGCTCTCTAGTATTTATTCATCAACCTCCTGGAGCTCATTATATTGCGCTACACTAAGCTAAAAGGGCTACACTGGGCAACACCAGGTTCTTTTGTTTAGAAGCCATGCTGAGCATGGAGCTGTGGAATTTGCTCAAAATCAATTTAGCCACGATAGCTTATTACTAGATTTACTTATAAATGAAATGATTCACCTTGTCAACAAGCACCCACCTTAGAGTCAGCAAGAAATCTGGAAAATGTGTTCTTCTAGTTCCTAAGTTGTGGCACAGGTTTTCACAAAATTGTGGCCAACCCCAAAACAATGTAGATAGTGCTCGCTTTGGCAGCACATATACCAAAGCAATGTCGATAGGCCTCTGGAGGGGCCGCAGGGGCCTGCTGACATTTATAGGAGCCCCAGCTTTTATGGGAAAACCATGTCACACAGAGCCTGTTGGACATGGAGAGGTGACCTTTGCCCAGTTACCGCTGTGCCAAAGCATCCTGAGTCCCTCCCATAACCCCAAGGCATCTGCAGAAACACTGCTGAAATGAAAGAGGAAAGAAGACCTAGGGCAGTCCAGGCTATGGTTTCCCCATAATGCCTAAAACCAATGTCTCCTCAACTGTGATGATACCGGACCATGTGTAGAATATTTGATTTTCCACAGATATGTATTTCCTATTTTATGGTTAGATGTGTAATCATCAAAGCTGTTATTTTATGACAATACACATACATTTAAAAGGTGGTTTAGTTTGAGTGAAAGCAATAAAAAATTTAGTGTAAGAAACTAAATTTTAGAGTAAATGAGAGTGAAATAATACTTTTTAAAAAATGGCATATGTGGGCCGGTGAGATAGCTCAGTGGACTAAGTGCTTGTGTAGGCAAATGCAAAGGCCAGGGTTTGATCCCTGGCACCACATGCTGTGCTGGCCCTGCCCCCCCAGGCAAACTGAGCTGGTGATGGAGTCTGGACATGGTGTCATATGCCTGTAATCTTAGCACTAGGGGAGAATGAAAATAGAAGAATCACTACAAGTCTGAACTGCATAGTGAGACCCTGCACACACACACACACACACACACACACACACACACACACACACACAGAGAAGCATGTGGAAAAGCAGCTCACAAGCGTGCTTTGTGGCTTCTCAGAGCCTAGTAAACTTCTGGGAAGGGGCCATCAGGCTGGCCGTGAGCACGGCTGCACCCTAGCCATCCTCAGAATCCCCAATTTGCTTTGGTGCCTAGGAGATTTGCATGCATTTGGTGGTTGCGAAACAGGCCCTCGGGGTCACAGCATCTGCCAGCACAGCTGAGCACTAAGTGGGTCAAATACAGTAGGTGACCCTGCTACAGCAAAATGGGTTGGAGCTTTGAACACATGGTGGCATCAATCTCAACAGCAAGATGTTTCCATCTTTGATCTCAACAGCAAGACATTTTGGGGTTGCTACTGTGTGCAGAGCTCAGGGCTAAGCTATTGACCTCCCTCTGCCTGCAGGAAAGCAGGAGCTCAGCTGCCCAGAGAGGCGCAGCTTGGGGACTGGGGGTAGAGATGTTACCTGGAGGTAGGTGAAAGAACCCAGGGCAGAGGGCGGCTGGATGGCCTGGATGGCTTCCCAGCACACACTGCTGAGTCTACAGAGAATGTTGCAAGGACCTGTGGGGAGGCTGCCAGCTGCAGCGGCCCGCAGATAAGAGTGTTAATTTAGCTTGGCTGGCATCCAGAAAGTTGAGCAAAAAGAGGCCTCCAAGCTCAGGATAAAAATAAATAAATAAAAATAAGTTGGCAGATGTTTCTGCTCCCTTCGAAGCACTAGCTGCATGGATCCATCCGGCGCATCCCGTGTGCCCATTAGGCACAGCGCCAGCGATAGCTCATGGTCCTCCTGTGTGCTTCGCTAAAGCCCCAGCAGGTTAGCATCGTCACCTCCATTTCACAGAGAGGGCGATGCGGCCCCGGCCCCGGCAGTGTCCTGCCTGTGGTCACACAGCCTTCCCCTCACCCCCACCGTTTTCTGCTGAGAGCTGGCTCTAGGCAGGAAATGGAAACTGGCTGGCCATTTTTAAGGCGGCAGCACAGATTTAAAAAGCTAGCAGATGCTGGATTGAAAGAACTCTTCGATATCCTAATAAGGTTTCAGAAGGAAGAGTCTCTCCATCAACCTCTTGGCTTTGCTGTTACCCTGTTACCCCCAAGGCAAACCTGGAAGTATCTTGGGTCTCTGAGCTAGTTGCCAAAAAGCTATCTCAAGGTCATACATCTCTGACAAACAGCCTATGTAGCTGTCCCTCGCCTCGATTGAGGCCAGGAGGATGAATTGGGGTCACTTTAAGAAAGCACACATCAAGGGCCCAAGGCATGCAGGTGTCCAGTACCTGGACACCTCCTTCTGTCCTCCGCTCAATCTGGATGTGGCCGCCTCCTCCCGACCACTTCCACTGCTCACTAGGAGAAAACACCTGACCCCGGCAACCTCTGTCCAAGCACAGCTGCTACTGGCCTGATATCAGACATGCTCCCCCTTATCGTGCTATTTCTCAAACATTTTTGATCCACACCTCCTGATAAATCGTAAGTGGGCTTCTTCCAGTCTTGTTTGAAATGTCAAGTGAAATTAAATATTGTGATATAATTTGCAAAGTGAGTAAATTATAAAATTTAACATAGTAGAGGCAACTGTTTCTGGCTCCTGAGAGGGTGATATGGCCCTTGAACAAGGACAGCCTGGGACCTCTGAGTTGACTCCTGGTGGATCGAGCCATTGCCAGAAAGCAACAAAAGCAAGTGGAGAGTGATACAGATCTACACTGTCGTTTTCACCTACTCTGAACCCCTGGTGGTCTTGACCTTACTGCTCTCCTTCTGTGGCACACAGTCAATGCTGGGCAAATCACCAGCTGCAGTGGGCACATGACCACCTCTATGCCCGTCATAGGACCTCTGCTACTCCTGCCACAGGGCTCGGTTCCAGGGGCTCATCACATGCTCTAACCTTGCCAGGACTTTTCAAATTGTAGAGAGTGGTCAAGGAAGAGAGCAATATCTCCTCTCTGGCTGGGATGCTTGAGTGGGAGGTTGAGAGGTGTGAAGTTGGGGTGAACATTTCTGAGATGGGCTGTGCTCGCCATTCTGGGTTCCATGTGCTGTGAAGGCTGGTCCTGACTTGTCTTCTGCGTGGTCTTGCTGCAGACGGCTGTATGTTTCTCTTATTTTAGCTAAAAATTGTGCAGTTAAGATTTCCCTCACAGCCGGGTATGGTGGCGCATGCCTGTAATCCCAGCACTCGGGAGGCTGAGGCAGGAGGATCGGTGAGAGTTCGAGACCAGCCTGAGCTACAAAACTGAGCTCAAGGCCAGCCTGAACTGTATAGCGAGACCCTGTCTCAAAAAGACCGAAAAAAAAAAAAAAAAAAAAAAAAAAAAAAAAAAA
>PVJA010002818.1:86997-101987 GCA_004027025.1 Myocastor coypus | reverse complement strand
GGGAAAATTCCCAGTAGGGGGATAGCTGGATTGAACAGAACTTCCAATTCTAGTTTTGTAAGGATCCTCCACACTGCTTTCCATAATGGTTGCACCAATCTGCATTCCCACCAGCAGTGGAGAAGGGTTCCTTTTTCCCCACAGCCTCTCCAGCATTTGTTGCTGGTTGATTTCTTTATGATAGCCATCTTTACTGGGGTGAGATGGTATGTAAGTGTTGTTTTGATTTGCATTTCATGAATAGCTAGCGATGTGGAGCATTTCTTCATGTATTTGTAGGCTTGCTGTATTTCTTTCTCTGAGAAGTGAGTGTTCATCTCAGATGCCCATTTCTGGATTGGGTCTTTGAATTTTGGGACCTTAATGGTTTTTAGTTTTTTGTAGATTCTAGGTCAGTAAAGACCCAGGATATAAGAGAACCTGTGCTATAATATCCTATAACTCAGAGATGTCCCAAATTTCCTGGTCAAGGAGATTATGGGACCTCAGAGGAAAGGGATGAATGAACTCCAGTGCGTCTAAGGAGAGTCCCCAGAGAAAAACATTCTCTCAGGCTTTCACAGAAAGCAAAATGGCCAAGCAATGGCCGTGACTCGTCCCGAAGGCTGACACTAACAACAGTTCTACAAAGTATTGTCTATGGTCTCAAACTTAATCCTGAGGGGATATGACCCTGGAAGATACAAAAAAAAAATGAATGTTTTGTTATACAGGTCTTGCTTCGACTAGCCCTTGACCACCCAGCAAGGAAAAAAAATCCTTAATTACAATGCATGAAACGCAGAGCTAGATTGGTGAGATGAGCTTTAGGAGGCTTAGATTCAATAGCCTCCAATATCACAAGCTTCACTGGTGGCCCACTGCAATTGCAAAAACATTTGACTGTGTATGTATCTGCTTCCTCTTAGTCCAAAGAGAAGTATATTCTTCTCCCTTTTTTTTTTTCTTTCTAAGCCACATCAATAGGGAGGTGGGTCATGCCCACACACTGTACTCTGTACAATGATTGTGAGGACAATATGCAGTATGTCAACTTTCAAGGAAAAGAAAGGGGAAAAGAAAAAAAAAGTAATGTTGATTTAGAAAGGTTAATGTTTAATTGTTTGATCTATCTTATATACCTATATGTATTAAACTAAACTGATCTGATGATGAAAATATGTAATATAAACATTGTTAAATTTAAACAATAAAAAAATTGAAACTAAAAAAAAAAAAAACATAAAAAAAAGATTCCTCCCATTATTCTCACCTCCTCTGTCTTTTGATTTCATTCAAAAGCTTCATCGTACTGTTTTCTGGACCCAAAATACAGAATATCTCATCAGAGAAAGACTATAAGCAAGGATCTCAGCATTCAACAGCATGTAGTTTATTTGCAATCTCTGAGTTGGAAGAAGCCAAATCTCCAAAATGTAATCTTTATACTCTAGAGCAAAGGAAAATGCCTGCATTTCTTCAGGTGTCTCAGACATTGTCTAAGTAAGCAAAATAGCTGACAATGGGTTTTCATTCCAGATTATGAACACTGGCATTTAAACAACTCCTTTTGGGGTTAGGGATATAGCTCAGTAGAATAAGTGCCTGCCTGAAAGCAGAAGGGCCTGAGTTCAAACCCCAGTTCTGCATAATAAATAAATAAATAAATAAATAAAATTTAAAAATAAACAACTCATTTTGATCATGTCTCTTTTCTGAAAACAGAAAAAACAAAAGAGTAACTTACTTGACAGTAATATTTTGAAGCATTAGCAGGAAAAAAGGTGTCTCACTAGTGCTAAATCTAAAATGTATCCTTAATGAAAAAAATAAAAAATAATTTCTGGGCAAGAAATATAGCTCAGCAATACAGCACCTGCCTGGTGAGCATGAGACCCTGAGATTCACCCCAGTTTTCAAAAAAAAAAAAAAAAATAGATACTACAATGACAAAGAACAACTAAAGAAATTCATGATCACCATATTAGTCCTATAAAGAGTATTGACATATTCCAGAAAGACACAAATGACCACAACTTCAAAGGACAAAAGTAGGGATTCTATAGCAGGGAAATAACATGACAAAGATAAGACAAAACACAAGTTATAACTATCAAAAATTAATGAATCAAAGAGCTGGTTCTTAGAAAAAATAAATAATATTGATAAGCCTGCCACCAACCTTATCAATAAAAGGGAAGAAAAAATTCAAATTCATTCAACTGGGAATGAAAAGGGTGAAATCACTACAGATCATATAGAAATTCAAATTATCAATGACTACTTCAAAAATATTTACTCTCAAAAGATGGCAAAAACAGAAGAAATAGATTCATAGATATATATGAATTACCAAAGTTGAATCAAGAAGATATAAAAATTCTGAATAGCTCAATATCAATCAGTGAAATTTAAAATGTAATAAAAGGAACACACCAACAAAGAAAAACCCAAGTCCTGATGGATTCACAGCTGAATTCTGCAAGAATATTAGAGAAGATTTAATGCCAGTTCATCTCAAACTCTTAAATTGAAAAGGAAGCAATTCTCCCTTCCTAATTCCTACAGGCAAGTTTTACTCTGCTACAAAAATGAACAGAGAAAATCCCAACCAAAAAGTGAACTGCAGGCCAAGTTCCTTCATGAACATAGTTGCACAAAACCTCAACAAAATGCTAGCAAACAATGCAGCAAGTGATCAAGAAGATTTCACACCACAAACAAGTAAGATTCATCACAGGAATGCAGCATTAGTTCAACATATGCAAATTAGAAATGTAATACTCCACATCAACAGAGCCAAAGACAGTAGTAACATGAGTATCTCAATAGATACAAGACAAGCTTTTGACAAAGTTCAACACTCATGATTAAAAAAAAAAAAAAAAAAACTGCAGAAAATTGGAATAGATGGTCTTTTTTTAATAGATGGTCTTTACCTTCATCTGATAAAAAATAATATAAAAGGAACAGCCAATATAATACTATATGGACAAATGCTGGAAGTTTTCACTTTAAAATCAGTAACAAGATAAGGATGTCCACTATCACCACTCCTATTCAACATAATTCTGGAAACACTAGCCAGAGAAAATAGATGAGAGAGAAATAAAAAGAATAAGAATTGGAATAGAAGTGAAATTATCATTATTCGCAGAGGACATGATACTCTACAAAGAAGAACCCAAAAACTTCACCAAAGATTTGTAGATTTAATAAGCAAATTCAGTAGCATAGCTGTATAGTCAACCATCAAAAAGCAGTAGCATTTCTACACAAACAATAAAAACACTGAGAAATAAGGTAGGGAAACCATGCCTTTCACAACACATAAAAAAGTGAAATACTTAGGAAACAATCTAGAAAAGGAAGTAAAAGACCTGTACAATGAAAATTACACTACTCTGACAAGAGATCAAAGAGGATTTCAGAAAATGGAAAAATATGCCTTGCTCCTGGAAAGGAAGAACCAACCTTGTGAACATGGCCACACTCTCATAATTTTTATGCAGATTCAGTGCAATCCTGATCAAAATAACATTAGTATAGCTTATAGATGTAGAATAAATTATTACTAAAATTCATTTTGAACCAGAAAAGATCTTGAATAGCAAAAGAAATCCTGAGCAACAAAGGCAAGGCAAGAGCATTACATTTCCTTGGCCTGAAATTATACTACAAAGCTGCTGTGATAAAACCAGCATGGGGCTGCCAAAAAGAAAAAAAAAAAAAAAAAAAAAGCAGACTTCAGGACCAGTAGAATAGATTAGAAGATGCAGACATGACTACAAACATATTCAGCCACCTTACTGTTGACAAAGGTGGCAAACATATTCACTGGAAGAAAGCCTCTTTAACAAATAGTGCTGGAAAAACTGGCTTTCCACATGCTAAAGGCTAAAATTAGACCGATGTACATCACAATGCACAAAGCTATAGTCAAAATGGATCAAAGATCTGAATATTAAAACAGAAACATGCCGGGTGTGGTGGCGCATGCCTGTAATCCCAGCACTCGGGAGGCTGAGGCAGGAGAATTGGTGCAAGTTGGAGACCAGCCTGCGCTACCAAAGTGAACTCAAGACCAGCCTGAACTGCATAGCGAGACCCTGTCTCAAAAAGACAAACAAACAAAAAAAAAACAGAAACACTAAATCTACTGAAAGAGATAGTAGGTACAAATCCTAAAGACATAGGACTAGACAGAGACTTAATGAACAAAAACCAAACTACACAAGAAATACTTCAAAAATCAACAACTGGATCCATATTTTTGAAAAGTTTCTGTACATCAAAAGAAATCACCAGTAGAGCAAAAAGAAAACCCATGAATTGAGGAAAAATTTTAGCTTACTGCCCCTTAGACAAAGAATTTCTACCTAGAAACACAAATTATTTTTAATATCTCAGACCCCCCAAATTAAAAGTCACAATAAAATATGGCTATCTGAAATGAATATACACTTTTGAGATGAAGAAACACAAATGGCATATAAATACATGTAAAAGAAGTTTCAGCATCATTGTTTATCTGAGAAATTCAAATCAAAACAATACTGAGATCTCCTTTCACCCCAGAAAGAATGGCTATCATCAAAAAATCAAGAATACAGCTTATAATTCAGTTCTATCCCAAATTTCCTGTTCAAGGAGATTATGGGGCCACAGAGGTAAGTGATCAATGAGGTATAGTATGCCTAAGGTGAGTCATATTTTCTCAGACTTTCACAGAGAGCAAACTGGTCAAGCAATGGCTGTGACTCATCTAAATGGCTGACACTAACAAAATATCTATAAACTGCTGTACATGGTTTCAGGGTAAAACCTGAGGGGATTTGACTGACCTTGTCAGATACAAAAATTACATTTTTGTTATATATGTCTTGCTTTATCTTGGTCTTACCTATCTAGCAAAAAAAATCTAACCACAGATATAAAAAGGAAAGCCATATTAATATGCTGAGCTGTAAAAGGCTCAAGTCAACAGCCTCCATATTGCCAGTTGTACTGATAGCCCACTACTATTATGGACTGTTGGACTATATAGACAGCTACTATTCATTAAATGAGAAGAAAAATTTGTAGTGTTTAGACAAGATATTATGTCTGTATCTTATACTCCAAACAGCTACTAAGACAACAATATGCAACGTATTAATTATTGTGTCTATCTTACTAACCTGTTGTGAAACTGTCTCATTGCTATTTCTTTATGATTAGTATTAATAAAAAGAGAAGTCAAGAATATATACATATTTATCTATAGTGGGGCCATTTAGGTGTAAAATAACGCTAAGGATGACAATATAACCACACAATTAAAACCCAGCCTGGTGAAAAAGCCCACCATCCTCTCCTAACAGAGGTCATATCTACATAGTGAAATATATTTGAAGAGACATAATATCACCAATAAACTTTTTTTTGTCTTTTTGAGACAGGGTCTTGCTATGCAATTGAGGCTGACCTTGAGCTCACTTTTGTAGCCCAGGCTTGCCTCGAACTCCCACCAATCCTCCTGCCTCAGCCTCCCAAGTGCTGGGATTACAGACGTGAGCCACCATGCCTGGCTACCAATAAACATTAAAGCAAGCTAATTCAAAGTAGACTTTGTTGTATTTAAAAGTCTTTCTTTGGGCCCAGCAGGATGGCTCAGTGGTCTAAAGCGCCTGCTTAGGAAAGCTTGAGTGGCTGCAGGGACCGCGGTTCGATTCCCAGCACCACGGTTCGATCCCCAGCAGCACATGCTGCGCCAGCTCTGCCCTCAGGGCAGGCTGAGCCGGCCATAAAAATAAAAAGAAACAAAAAAAAAAGTCTTTCTTTTTTTTTTGGTGGGGGGGCGGGTTCCTGGTGATGGAATTCGGGACCTTGCATTTGTCACTGAGGCACTTGTACTGCTGAGCTATATCCAGACTCCTACTATGATTTAGACACTACTCATATTAAACATGGCCTCTGCTATGTTTAAAAATTTGCTAAGTTTATACTACAAGACTGACTCAGACTCCAACTTTTGACATTCAGTTTGGGCCAAAATTTTTCTGTTTCTGTAAAATTCCAATACTGTGTGGAGAATAGTGATGAAATGCACAAAAAAAAAAAAAAAGTCCATAAGTCTTTTTTCTTTTTTTACTAAACTACATGTAAAAAATGTAACCATGTAAATCCATATCACATTTGAATAGAATAAAGAATCAAAAATCAGTAGAAGTGACTTGAGTTGTGATGAGCACATCAAAGGCTATTTATTTGCCTCCCTTAATGTCATTAATGTGGTCAGGTACCTTTGCTAACATCTAACATATATGTATTTTTAAAAAAGAAGCTATGCTACAATCCTGGGAGTTGTTACTGCTATTTCTATTTACTAATGAGCCAGCATGGGAAAGCCTAGTTGCACAGCTAGGCAAAGTAGGTATGAGGATGTCCTGTCCTCTAACTGACTGGCTGCACCCGGGAGTCAGTGAGCCATGGAATTCTCTCACAAAGCAGCCAGACGCTGTCACCTTGCCTGAAGATCAGCTTCTGGGTGCAAAAGAAAATGCTGACCTAGACAAAATAGGATTCTAGCATCCTCAGTTTTTTCCTAAGAAAAATCCATCAATAAACGGTTATGCAGATTCCTTCCTCTTACTTATATTTCCTTTTTCACTGTGCTATACTGAAAACCATACTCACAATTATAAACTAGTAGGCAACAATCTGTATGCCTCGTGTTAAATATATGTATAATTTTCAAAAGCCTGTGAAGAAAATCTTTTGTGTCCTTAGACCACTTTAACAATTGCAAAATTTAATGGATTTATGATGAAGAAAATAATGTGGCAGTCACCCAGTAAATGAATACTGATGGACTAAAAAGGAGGAAAGTAGAGAAAGGAGTAAGGAGCTTGAAGAGGTAGCACAGGTGATAAAAGACTGCTATACTGTTAGCAGCAAGCTATCAATTTCTGTAGGAGAATTAAAGAAATACAAAGCCTTGCTCCTATTATAAATAAGCATGAAATCCCATTGGAAGGGAAAAAATTAAACCACATTAGAGACAAAATCAATTTAAAATATTCCACAGCAATGAAAAAATTGATAAATGGTTACTCTTCATGATGTAATGGCAAGGGCTAGAGTCAAAAGACCAGGGTGTCTCATCAGTGGGGAAATGATATCAGGCAAGCTTTTATATGTATTGGTTACTTCTCTCTTTGCAGATGAAACAGTTCCAACATTCACAGTTTTATCACAGGTGCCATTTATGTGGGGTTAGTTGTTATAATCCAAGTTTCGGTCAGGTGAAAACCAGGCAAACCTTGTAACTACAGTGACAAGTGTAAGTTTAAATGGTTAAATTTAAAGACTTTTTTCTAATCTATATCATGTTGCTGCAGAGCTCAGGAAACTCAATAATGCCTGGGCAGAGAGATCTCATGACACTTTAAAGTGGAATTGAATGACTGAAAATAGTTTAGAACTTTCAACAGATCCTTACCTACACGTCTAAAATATTTCTAGATGGATAGAAATATCTTAACCAAAAATCCGTATAGCTCTTGACAACCCACAGAAATAGCAGAGACTTTATGTATAGAAGTAGTTCTGAGGCCCAGCTTGACAACCTCTCTTGGTGTGACGATCAGCAATGTTCACTAAGCACCTATATGTCTTCCCAATGTCAGAAAATTACATTTTATCCCCTAAATATTCTCCAGTTTAATGTGCCTTTAGTAGCCTGAGGTCTGGAGCTGTGGCTCATATAAGGACTCATAACTGTTAGTTCTCTAAAATTTCCAGCATTTTTGCAGTAGCATCATTTACATTTTCATCAGGAAAACTCTCTAGCCAGATAATGTCACTTCATACAGTGTCATGCAGACCATAGAAGTCTTACAGATGCTTGGCACTAGACCACACAAGCCTGTTCTCATTAAAAGTCTGCTTCACTTCCTTTGCTCTGAGCAGCCTGCTAGGCCACTCAGCTACCTCACCTTGCCTTGTGACCCATTTCTGCAGCATTTTCCTTGGCAGCAAGATTCCCGGGGATGTCCAAGCGCTGGAAACCCTGGGTGTGTTCAGGTGCACCTGTTTTATTCTCTACAGAGTCATTAAAATTTGGCTGAGAGGAAAACAGCAGGTAAGGACTGAAATTCTAAAAGAGCACCTCAGCATGACATTTTCCCTAAAGCATAAGGAAGGGCATCCTGTAACAGAAAACTTAGCCACACAACAACATCATTTTGTTTCATAATTTGGGACTTTCACTCTATCTGATCCTAGGATTTCTCCCTCTAATATTAATGCTTCCAGAAAACTCTGAATAATGAATGGAAAGAGCTAGGACAGGGCAAGGTGAGCAAGTGTCAAGAACCTTATGCAAGGAAATGAAAATAAGAAGGTTTTGTGCTGTCTGTATTAAATGCAGATGTAATTAAGGCAGCTTTGCTGTCCTGTGAAGTTGCCAAGAACACCCCAGGTGCGTATGGCTGCTTAGTAGGATGGAGAATAGTGACAGGATAATCTAGTAAACATTCCTTCACTACTGGTAACAGAGCTATTGTCCTGGATCTACCTGATACATCATCAGGTAATGAGAACCTACTACTGAAAGAGCCTGGGCCAGGCTTTGGGACCTTGCTTCTTTTATCTATCCATCCTTTCTCACCATCCCCATAACAATAGGTTAGGCCTTCTTAATTTTCCAATGGTGCTGCTCCTTTTAAACCAGCTTTTAGGGACTGGGGAGATAGCTCCGTGGCACAAATGCCAGCTTGGCAAGTGCAAGTTCGTGAGTTCAAACCCTAGTCCCATAAATAAATAAATAAATAAGTAAGTAAGTCTTTTAAAACCCAGCTTTTACACTACTGAGAGACTGACTTTTTAAAAAAATATAACTTTGGTTATTTCATTCACCTATTAAAATCCTCCATTGACCTTCACTGCATAACCAGTTCAGTCCAATCAGCTCAGCCTAGTTTTATGACCCTTCAAGTCATGAACCTTCTCTTTCTTTTCCCTATGGTCCCTATAATTTTGGCTCTGAGAAATTGAGAAATTGAGAAAAGCTCAAAAGGTCATAAATTATCTAAAAACTCCAATATAAGCAGATGTGAACCAGATAACTCTGGGAAGACATTATGGGGGTTTCCTCCATGCTGACCATACGACTGAGGGGATGCAAGAATAACCATGTTAGAAGGATAGTTGGTGATGGACAGTGATTATACAGTAATAGATTGAGGATAAAACTGCTGCGGTCTCTCGTGCCTGAAGACAGTGGAAAAGAGAGATATTTACACACATCCCTCAACCAGATGATTCTTAGACACTAGTCTCAAAAGGATAGCTCTAAGACTCAAATGGGCAGAAATCCTATTGTTTTCCTCTCAGGACATAGGGATAACAACAATTTCTCTCTCTCTCTCTCTCTCTCTCTCTCTCTCTCTCTCTCTCTCTCTCTCTCTCTCCTACACACACACACACACACAACCAGTCAATAAACTACCTGAGCCACCAATTTTTATAATAATTATAATTATAGCATGATAATAGGAAGATAGCCTGTTACTGTAACTAACATCATTCCATTCTAATAGCAACCTGAGCACCTATGTGCCTTCAGTGAGCAAAGAGGGTTATGGAACCCTCACAGGAGGTGGGGGCATATGAAAGCATACAAGATGTGTGCACCTCAAGTGTTGCATGTATCACAGTCACTGACACCATCTGCCTGAGATGAGGAGCAAAGCAATTTTGTCCACAACCCCTTTTTCTACTCAGGCTGTTTTGGAGACCCTGGCTGACTTAATAGGACACAAAGAAAGAAGTTTATAAGAAATTAAGAGGAACTAACAAAGCTCTTTTAACTTTGAAGTTGAGCAGAATTTAAAAATTCATAGATGAAGTGATTGGCAAACACCTTATATCTGCACTCTTAGAACAAAATTTTTGGTGAGTTCACTAGATGCAAAAGCAATATACAAAAATTAATTATATATCAGCAAAGATAGAAAAGAAGGAAGAGAAAAGGGAAAATATATACAACAAGATGGTTAAGATACACATACAGATAGCTTCTCTTAGTTCACTGAAAATAAAGATTTGTGCTAAATTTATCTGCATACTACTTCATTCCTATATCTCATACTTTGAGTAACTACAATGGAATTAACAATGCACAATGCCTTCATTATTGCTGCTTTCTTTAAAATTATCAATTAAACTAGCATCAATAACATTTAATGATTGTTAATTTAACAAAATGCCTCTTCTATGTAGAAAACTACAATAACATGTTTAAAATCTTAAAATAGAAAAATACAGTGGTATATAACTCTTGTACATTGAATACTCAGTAATTTGAAAAATTTAATTCTTCTCAAATTGATCTATATAGTCAATAAAAATAATACAAAGTTGTTGTTATTTGGAAAGTGTATGGAATATATATGTGAAGGAAATTAATCAAATATTCTAAAATATATATGGACCTATAAGAAGTAAAAAATATCCAAGACAATCTTGAAAATGAAGGATCTCTACAACTAATGTGTAAATGTATTACAAAGGTACGATACCTGAGACAGTATTGGCGATACAACAATAACCAGAAAAGGACCGCCAGCGACAGACCCAGGTGTGCCTGCACAGCTACAGATGACACCAATAATCTTGCAATGTGCTATGGGGAAAAGTGGCTTTTCAGATCAGGGAAGCTGATCTTGTGCTCCATATCCCACACCATGCACTATGTTAATTCGAGTAGATTTTAGATCTAAATGTGAAAGACTAAAGACAAAAGCTTCTAGGAGATGACATAGACAATACCTTCATGAACTTAGAGCAAGGCAAGAAATTTTTTTTTTTTTTTTGTCTTTTTGAGACAGGGTCTCACTGTGCAGCTCAGGCTGGCTTTGAGCTCACTTTTGTAGCCCAGGCTGGTCTCGAACTCACAACGATCCTCCTGCCTCAGCCTCCCAAGTGCTGGGATTACAGGCATGAGCCACCACGCCCGGCAAGGCAAGAAATTTTTAAGACAGGAAAAGCACTACTGTGAAGGAAATAATTAATGAGAAGACATGAAAAGCAGAGACTTAGTTTCATCAGAAAATAGCAGTGAACATAAAAAGGCAAGTGATATAATTGGGAAAAATATTCATAAGACACCTATCCAATGCAAGTTTTATTCCCACTAGACATACAATTCTCCTATATTTAAAAAAAAAAGTAAGCAACAGAAAAAATGGGAAAGAAATTCTAAAATACCCTGGTGAGAGAATATCCAAGTGGAACATTATCATATGAAAATAGTTCATCCTAATTAGTAATTGGGGAAATTTAAAAAAATCAAAATATACCACAGTACATCATATCCTCACGGGTAGAAAGGTGAGACACTTCTGAGGTTCCTTTTATTAGCGTACCAATGTCATTCATAAGAGTTCCATGCCCAGGACCTAACATTTTGTTATGGTTTGTGTATAGGTGTCCCCCCAAAGCCTCATGCAACTCAAGGAGTGGCTTCCGGAATTCCTAACTGATTATTGTGGAAATGGGTGCTGCCTCTCCCCTGGGGCAGGTAATTTGCATTTCAATGTAAGATAGAGAGGAAGAGAAGTTAGCTGCTTGAACAGCTAGCTCTCCCAGTGCTCTAGCTCTCTGCCCACCACCATGGAAGTTTGCCCTCTGCCATATGCCAGTCTGCTTTGGAACCAGTTGAATATGGGCTGAAACCTCCAGTAACTGTGAGTTAAATAAACCTTTCCTTCCCTCATTCTGAGTGTTGGGTGTTTGCTTCAGCAATGAGAGAAGAGTAACTAAGACACACCTCTAGAGGCTCCACCTTCTTTGTTTGTTTATTTATTTTTATGGCCTGCTCAGCCTGTCCTGAGGGCAGGGCTGGCGCAGCATGTGGTGCCGGGGAACCACGGTCCCTGCAGCCACCCAAGCTTTCCTAAGCAGGCGCTTTAGACCACTGAGCAATCCTGCCAGGCCTAGGCTCTACCTTCTAATCCCATTACCCTGAGCACCAGTATTTCACCATATGAATTTAGGAGGAACAAAAACATTTAGTCCCCTGTACATGGTGATGTTCAAGACACTCAGAATACATGACCGGAGGAACTCTGGGAAGATGAACTTATCAACATAAATGAAGGCAGTGATTTTGACAAAAAGGATAAAGTTATCCCAGAGGAAGTGATGTCAGCACAGAACTTCACATTACAGAAGCTCTCAGAGATATTTTGTGACATTGGGAGCTTGAAGGATAAAATGCTGGAAGCAGATCAAAACTTAAAAAGGAGTATGATAATATGCCAATGCATAAGGGAAAAATCCTTACTGTCTATGATAAATTCTATAGGCAGAAAAACTTAAAACTATTTTGGTATTGTTATAAGAGCTTTTAAACAAAAAAAATATTACTGTACTATAATTCTTAATGCTCCCTATATATATTAGCATTCTATTTTTTTCTTTTTATCATATAGTTGTTAACTGTCAGCAAATTAACAAAAGTTTTGGGCAGTGTGCACCAAACAGCCTGGCAGGGCAAGGGTGCCCAAGCCCAGCCCACTCCAGAGGTGCTGAACCCCTGGGGTGACAAGGCCTCCCAACGCCAGCCAGCCTCCATACCTGCGATGCTGGCGCAGGCTTTGCAAAGTAGACCTGAGACTGTGCCCGGGCCGTGGGTGTGGTAAGAGGCTGAGAAACCTGTTCATCCACGCAGGTAGATGTGGATCCACGACGATGGACGTCCTGGAGGAGGACAACTTTGCGCTGTCCTCCTCTGCTTCTGATACTGAATTTGATGCTGTGGTTGGATATTTAGAGGACATTATCATGAGTGATGAGTTCCAGTTACTGCAGAGAAATTTCATGGACAATTATTCCCAGGAGTTTGAAGACAGAAGAGAATAAACTCATCTACACACCTATTTTTAATGACTATATTTCGCTACTGGAAAAGTATACCAAGGAGCAGCTGCTAGAGTGGAACCCAGAGTTCGGCAAGGCAGCCTTCACAACAACATTACAGCACCATAAAGATGAAGTGGCTGGTGACATTTTCGACGTGCGCACATTTACAGATTTTCTGGCTTTGAAAGAAATGTTACTGGACTATAGAGCAGAAAAGGAAGGCCAGGGACTGGATTTAAGCAGTGGCCTCTGAGACTATTTAGCTGGTGACATCGTTGTGCAAATCCTCTACTATCCTAGCTTCCCAGAACAATCCGGGGCACTAGGTCAGGAATAGGATAATCTTCGATGTCACCAGCTAAATAGTCTCCTAGAGACTTCTTTGGCTAATGATGACAACAGAAGAGTGACTCTTGGAAACACTGAACGGTTCTGCAGCCCTTCTTTCATGTTCAGTACTGATGGGTCCAAAACACGACCTCACCCTCCTGGCCCCATTTCTTCTGTGACACCTTCCTGCATTCAGGAGCCCTAGTGCTCTGCCCTGTGGGCAGCTCGCTCAGGTGCTAATGCACCAGGCTGCATCCCCAGGCTCTCCACCGTGCATGCTGATGTGGCTGTCAGCAGTGTGCAGGAGCCCACTGTTACCAGCCTCTGTCCCCGAAGGCTTTGCATGAGGCCTTTCGTGTACTCATAGCTCTTTTTATTACATGGGTCAGCATTTTACTTCTTCAGCTTCAGTGGAGATTTTGTTAGAGAGCATCCATCCAGGGAGTCACTCACCTGAGCCAGCCCCAGGGCCTCAGTTCTCAGAATCTCTTATGACCTCTTTCTTGGCTGGAGGAAGCAAGAGCTAGCCTTTGCCTCAGAGCTTCCCTGAACATCCACTCCCTGTTTCCCTTCAGTCCTCATAACACCATCTTCCACTGCTGCTGACACATTCTCCTTGTTTCTTGAAGTCTCTTTTTAAACATTATTTTCAAGAAAATTTTTTTATAAGTACTCAGGTTAACCAAGTATATATGATTTTGGAATTTCCATGATTACTCACTTAAAGATCAAAGTATTATATGCTGTATGCTCGTAGTGGTCAGCACTGCGAAGGCAAAAGTGCTTTCTACCCTGGCATGGATGTGTGTGCGGCAAAGAGACTGAAGCTCTCCTGCTATCAAAATAAACTCATGCTGTTCTCCTGTCAAAGCATGTTAACTGTGTTTCTATACACTCATTCAAGTCCCTTCCCTATAAGCTGATTGGCTGGGTTTCTTGTGGGGTAGGTAGAGACTGCAGTCTCTTCCTCTTGTCCAAACCTCTCTTTCTACAGGGTGCTCCTGCCTTAGTTTCTTTTTCTCTTGTTGCTAGGACAAATATCGAACACCCAAAATGAAGAAAGGAAAGGTCTACTTAGCTCACAGCTATGGGAGGTTTCAGTTAATACACGGCTGAATCCAAGGTAGAGAGGCACATGGCAGAGAGCCGCAGTTCATGGTGGCAGAACAGCAACAATATGGCCACAGAGGCGTCCAACCAAGGGAACAGAGAACAACAGCGTGAGTCTGTCTCTTTGTCTCTCTTTATACTCCAATGAGGCTCTCTGCCTTAGCCTATTCCTCCTAGACCACACCCATAATCCCAGCTGTACTCAGAGAGATAACCCCATCAGTACTAAAACACATAATCCCAGGGATCATGAATCATGTCTCAAACTCTAGAAGTCCCCGCCTCATGATTGCATGAGGTTTTGGGGGAACAACTAGACATAAACCACAATAGCTTCCCTGTTCAGTGCAGCATGCATGGGGCCACTGGACACAGTACTGGCCACCTGTCAGCTCTCACATAACAGTGTTTGGTAAACCATTACCAACATAGAGACAAGGCACATCTCTACAAAAAAAGAAAAAACAGTTCAATTCCTCCCATGTACTTTTGATTTCAGTTTTTATAGCGACAATGAGAATCTGCTTCTTTTCACATCACTTGGCTCTTCTGGTTTTAAAGGATAAGCTGTAAGCTATGTTTTTATCTGTACTAATGTATTGCTTACTTTTGTACCATGAGTAAACTTTGAGATGTTTTACAAGGGGCGGGGGGGGGGGGGG
>PVJA010002818.1:0-86897 GCA_004027025.1 Myocastor coypus | reverse complement strand
TATCACAGCATGCCACACCAGCCCCACCCATGGACACCCTGAGCCAGTGACCAAGCCTCAGCATGGTGGCTCATGTCTGTAATCCCAGCACTGGGAGGCTTGAAAACAGGAGGATCAGTATGAGTCCAAGCTGCATAGTGAGACACTGCATAAAATACAATAATAATAATAATAAACTATAGCAATCTGTATTCTGTTTTTGATACTTTCAATGTCTAGGCAAATACTGCTACTGCCAAGTTAGCAATTTGTACAGGTCCTAGTAGTATATCTTTGCCACATATCATATACTTAAATAATTTGCACTAACCCTTCCCTACTCAATGACTTTGATCATAATTTTTTACTCTGTAATTTCCTCCACCTTATGTTTTTAGATGTACCTCCTTCCATGAAGATATTGCTATGTTTCTGCTCACCAAATTGCCATGATTCTTCTTCACTCGTTTGTTTGCAACCTCATACAGACATCTTCTGTAATAAATAATTAATATTCTTTCACCCATCAACAAGAACTTCTCTTTCTTTCTTTCTTTCTTTCTTTCTACTTTCTCTCTTTTTTGTTTTTACTGTATTTGGTACAAAGCCTCTCTACACAGCTCAGACTCATAGTGATCCTCCTGATTTTAGCCTCACCAGTGCTGGGATTACAGGCCTGCACCACCACGCCCAGACTTGGTAACTGGCTCATCAATCCAAAGGAGGAAACCAGCACGGCATGTGATACTAGGGATCGAACCCCAGTCCCTGGGCTTGCCTAAGCAGGAGCTTAGTCTGCTGAGCTATCTCACTGATCCTCAAGAACTTCTTATTACATTTTTGTTGTAAAGTCATATATGTTTGTGTTGTTTTGCTTTTGTGTGTAATTATACATTTAAAATTAAATTTAGCTTAGAATATAACAATAAGGACAAAGTAGAGAAGGGGGAAAAGCTGGAGCTTGTCTTTGTTTTTAATCACAAAAATTGTAAGACAGACTCTTCTTGGAAAACAGTTAACTCACATTGTAAATGTTTTTAGTTTTAATAGAATACTGAATACCTCTAAAGTGTGTATGTTAAGAACAAAGCCTATATGAGCTGTATTCCTCAAAGATATGGAGAAAAGACAGCATCATGCATTCTATTTTAGCAGTTACCCAACAGCCTCTCAATTGCTGTTTTCAGTTGCACTTTTATGTGTTGCCCTTGAATAGTTGTTAGCTGGCTCTGAAATTTCTTGAACCGACAACTCTTTGTTGAAGACCTCATAAGACTTTTAATAAAGACAACTAGAAAAGCAATTGATTTTCCCCCCTGGTTGTAGTATGTATTCAAAAGGTTGGTAAACAATATCTACCATATTTTCCCTTAAGAATGCATTCTTTGATTTATAGTTTGAGGAAAAAAAATACACGTAAGTCAATATTTACTTTCTTTTTATAATAACCACATACAGGGCTTTCTGGGACAATGCTACAATACAACTTCTTATAGTAGATCTTTATCGGAAACTCTGAACCAAATAGCAATTTCAAACATCTAAACAGAGTCTATATTTGTTGTTTCCCTGGTGCCACAAGGTCTGTATGAGAGAGGTCTCTAACCTGAGCACTGAACATAATGAAGCCTGGTGGTTTCCTGTTGTTTAAGCCTAGTTTTCTGCTTGTGTTTTCATTCTCTTGAAATTAGTTCAAGTTAACACATACTTAGATCAGTTTCTGTCCATACCACCTACAACATGCTGTGTTACGTTGCCAGACACATTGCATCCCCATCAATGATGAGAGCATATCAAAGCCATTTTATGCATAACCACATCACCTCAGCCATGGTTGATGAGACCAGGAAGGTCTGCCTAAATCAGTCTCAGCAGAGTCCTTTTTCTTGGAAATTAGATGTTAAACTGATGACCCTTTAGGGGTCTTGGGAGACAAGGACTTACAAAGAAAGGAAGCAAATTTCTAACTTTTATGCAGAAGAAACCAGTCTTTAGGAAGAAAAAAAAAAATAACTTTTTCGTTCTTTGTTTCAAAGTCTTTTGAATATCAAATTCTATCCTCCTGCTAGATTCCATTGCATAACTTTTATCCTTATGACCTATTCTATTTGCCTAATGAAGCTTCCTAGCATTGTTTTCTATTACTTGCTACTGTGACCCATAATAAAAACAAGGATATTTTCCATTGCTATCCAGAGACTACAACTCTGAAATAAAATACTGATATTATTGTTATAAATTTTAATTGCACATGAGCATAGCAATGAATGTTCCTTGAAAATTGAAATCAAGTATTAATTACTGAAAAATTTCAAGCTTTTTCCAGCAAGACATTGTTAGCCATCCCAAGTTTACTATACAGGTTTACATTGTTAATCTACGATATAGAAATTGATCTGCTATTCCACAAAAGCATTTCAGTGTCCCACATACCAACCCAGCCTTTAATACCTGCAAGGAACTCTCCACCTGAGTGCACTATGTGGTCCCAAAAACATTCACAGACATTTTTATGAGACACTTATAAATTAATAACAACTGAAAACTTCTTCACTGAATCTGTGTTGGTTTTCCTGGTGCCACAAGGTCCTAGCTGGAGGAGATGTCTCTAATCTGGCCATTGACCATAATGGTGTTTGTTGGTTTCCTGTCTAATATTTTTTGCCTTTTGAAATGTCTGGATATTGATGTTTTGAAACAGTGTTTTCTAAAATGTATTTGGTAGTCTGTTCCAGAGGATTTTTTTTTTCATTCAATTTCTTGTGGGTTTTAGTCCTATTTTCATCATTCAAAAGTACAAAGAAAGAACTTTATTTACCTCATTCTTTTAGTCAACCTTAACTAAATGTAAATTTCAAAAGTTAGGGAAATAGACCCTAAGCATAGGGCTAACAGGAAGGCTGCTATCTAAATTTAGTAGAGGAAAAGCAGTGATAATGTTCAAGCATTTGTCACACAAGTTTGGGTATGCTTAGTATGGTATAGCTATAGACTCAAACATTTTTCAGAAGTAAGCACACCATACTCTATGGCAAGAGTACAGTTTATAGTGAAGGAGAAATGATTCTGTGTACTTTTAGTTATGATACGTTCTGATTTTAAAAGCATTTATCCCCACTATAAATTAAAATGCACTTGACTTTTACCAATATGTTTAGATGAAATAGAACATTTGGTGCTGGCTCCACCCCTGGAAGTGTTGGCACACACCTGCAATTCCAGTGTTTGAGAGACTGTAAATAGGAGAATCACTACAAGTTTGATCTGTGTAGTGAGGCCTCATAGACCCTGTACTAAATTTTAAAAGCATAGAACATTTCTCAGCCAACATATGTGCTCTGGTAATATTTTCCAAAACTGACATTTCATTTTAAGAAACAAGGTATTAATAAAACAAAACTTAAAAAGATGCAGTAAAAAGAACCATCATGACTAAAAAAGTTTTGAGATGTTTCAAACAGACAGATAGGTACGTAGGTAGGTAGGTAGGTAGGTAGGTAGATAGATAGATAGATAGATAGATGTTATGTAGAAGACTGATATATGGTAAAATGCTGAATTAGAAAAATGTTTTGAGAACATGAGAATGGCTGTGTAAATTAAATTTTATCCACCCACATAAAAATGGAGCTTTTACCAAGAATATTTAATGTTGAAGAGTCAAAATTACAAGAAATCATAGCTGGATTGACAGAAATAAAAAGTCAGTTTAATATGAATTATAACATCAAATTTTAGAAATCTACTTTAGTTGATTTACAATGTAGTCTCAAAACTCCTTAAGATGTTAGGCATAGACTTGCCCTATGATTATACTTTTAGGTACATACGCAAGAAAATAGAAGCAGATTTTCTTACAAAATTTGTATGTTCATGACTGTGTTATTCACAATAGCCAAAAATTGGAAACAATCCTAATTTCCATCATCTGATAAATAAATGAACAAATGTGGTATATTCACACACTGGAATATTGCTTAGTTCTTTAAAAAAAATGAAACCCTGACACATGCTACAGCATGAATGAGCCTTGTAAATACATCCTAAATAGAATCAACCAGACACAAAGAGCACAGACAAGATGATTCTACTTACATGGCTTGTTCCAGACAAGCAAACTCAGAAAGACAGGAAGATTAGTGCTTGCCAGTAGCAGGGAAGTATGAAAATTGGGAATAGACTGCTAATGAATACAGAGTTCTGGGGGAGTGATAAACATACTCTGAAATTACATTGATGGTTATGAAACTTAGTATCTTTAAACCACTGAACCATATATTTCAAGACTGAATTTTATAGTATTTAAATAAGATATCACTTTAAAAATTATAGAAGAAAGTTCATGGACTTTGAAAATTAGATAAAACAGGGCCAGCCAAATAGCTCAGGGGGTTAAAGTGCCTACAAGCAGGTGCAGGGGCCTGGGGTGTGGTCCCCAGGCCTGCCATGCTGGCCCCACCCCAGGGGCACACAAACAGCAACTGAGACTGGGTGTGATGGTGCACACCTATAATCCCAGCTCTTGGGAGGCTGTAAACAGGCAGATCACTACTAGTCCACTGTAGCAGTGAGAGACTGGGGAGATAGCTCAGTAAAAAAAGCGCTTCCCTCGCAAGGGCAAGGGCCTGAGTTCAATCCCCAGTTCCCCCCAACCCCCCAAAAAATAAATAAAAGACCTACCAATATAGTAGTGAGACCCTAAAGACCCTGTAGACCTTTCCCTAAAAATACAAAAAAAAGAAAGAAAATTAGATAAAACATACCATGCATAGTAAGTCATTTGATTCTATCCAATATTTGTCATCCTAAAAATGGGCTGAACATAACTAGCAATCTGTTTATAAGAGCATCTTATCACAAATATCAACTATGCACAAACAACACCTCCAGGGCAAAGTCAGAACACACAGAAAAAAGAAATGGGAGCAATTCAGAGAAAAGGAATGCTTTCTTGTTAGGCTTCAAACAGATAGCAAAGACAGTATTATAACTAGAAGCATCTTGAAGACAATGGACACTAAATGATTAGATGAGTGCTATGTAGCTATGATTTCAGAAAAACTTGCAGAAAATACACTGAAGTAGTCATCTAAATTTTGATGTTAGTTTATGCTGAGCACTGAACTTAGGCCCAGTGGCCATGACTTTTGTGTGACAATATGCATACTTCCTGCTGGTGCTAATGCCAGTTCTTTCCCAGAAGTATTTCTCTATCACAGAACATTCACCAGGGAAAAGGACATGAATTTTGTGCCAGTGATGGAAGTGAACCCAGGATTTTCACAGGAGCTGGCAGAACATTTCCCCTTTTCAGGGCAGTGTCTTGATGACACCAGCCCTCATTCTGTGCCTTCTGTTTTCATTAATGCCTCTGAGAATGAATTCCCAATTCTTTTGAGTACAAATGCTCTTTGTTGATATTTATCTGTCATCCCAGGCAATGTCCGTGTATCAAAATGGATGCATTTAGTGCTAACTACCTCACCAGCACTTTCCCATTTGAGTATTGGAAAGTGATAAAGCATTGGGATGTGATGACATGCTTTCTCTTCTTTATACTTCGAGAGAAATGCAATACTATCTAGGCTCCCAGAATATAGACTGGGGAGAACTTCGTGCAGCCATTTTTTCTAGTAATTGACCAGCAGGGAACAATAAAGCACTATTCCTCAATGCAGGTATACTGTCGGAAGCGTCTTGCCCTTCCTCTTACACATTTTATAAATTGGAATGTTAGTAGGACAAGCACAGTTCTCCATTAAATGGATAAAATTGGCTCCTGGAAGGTGAGTGACAGCACCATAGCACCTGCACACATCAAAGAGATCCGTTTGCACTGCTTTCCAGAATTTGTGAGCCTCTTTCAGGATGTAAGTAATCTTTCCATGTTCCATTATGAGGCAATGGCCAGACTGGCTGCGAGGCTGATGCCTGTATCTGTCACATTCTGACTGGAATAGTCTGCAGCCCGATTTCTTTCCAAGTAACTCCCAAACTTTATATGATCAAATAATCTGATGGGAAATGTGAGAGCATCCTACCTCAGGAAAAATACTAGGGCCAACAGAGAAGGATACAACAGACTCTCTTTTCGGATGATAACTGTAGTAGTTACTTTTTGCTCGTTGCCGGGACAAATACCCAACACTCAAAATGAAGGAAGGAAAGGTTTATTTAGCTCACAGTTCGAGGAGGTTTCAGTCCATATTCGGTTGGCCCAAGGCTGAGTGGAGCAGGGCGGAGAGCATCCAGTTCATGGCTGCAGAACAGTAGCAAAATGGTGGCAGAGGTAGCCAACCAACACGGCAGCAGAGCAACAGCAACAGCTCGAGCTCCAGTCTGTCTCTCTGTCTCTCTTTATATTACATTCAGGCTCTCTGCCTTAGCTCCCGCCCTAGGCTACACCCATAATCCCAAAAGTACTTCCACCCATAATCCCATCAGTACTAAAACCTATAATCCCAGGGATCATGGATCAAGTCTTAAACTCTAGAAGTCCCCGCCCAGTGACTCCATGAGGCTTTGGGGGGACAACTAGACATAAACCATAGCAATAACCCACATCATACAATTTATCTCATTAAATGAGTCCACTCTCCTGAAAAGTGTAGCCTCGTAACACGTTATTTTACATGAAAGATTACCAGGCAGCCTATTCGGTTTTTACCGTAGCCTTTTGCTCAGTCAGAATAGTTGTGCCGAAGAGGAAAAGCATTCTTTCCCCGGGTAACATTCTGATAAGTTTTCCTACCTCTATTCTTCTTTTCTATGCTACTCTGGCCCCAGGATAGAATTTTTTAAGCATTGTAAAATGTTGATATACAAACAAAGGAAACCAGAAGCAATCTGCTGCGATCACAGAATCTTGTTGCATAAACTGAAACACTGACAAGTAAGGAAACCTTATTCCTTTCCCCTCCTCCTCTTTGTAAATGATTTGCTTCCCCCTCCTTCTTCGCATATAAATAAACAGAAAAGTGTCTGTATATTTGGTGTTTTTTCTCTTTTGGTCTTCATAATCAAGGGCTATTATAGCAATAGATCTTATCTGTGGACTGGCAGTCCCTCTGCACCTTCAGTTCAGGTTTTTGTTTATGCTTGGCTGCCATGGTGGCTGTTCCTGATAGTTTTAGGTCAGCCATGACAGACTGTGGGTGACACTAAATAAACAAACTGGGAGTCTGGGACCAGCCAGGAAGGAGTGGTACTAGGGCTCACAGTTTGATTTTCCTTGATTAATCACTCTTCTTATTTAGAAGAACTTATTGTGTACAGTACCTGCTTGTCTGGCTAAGCAAATTACACCATCAACTAACAAAGACCTAGAAATCCTCATAAACAAAAGAAACAAGGAAGACAGTATAGCTTACTCAACTGCCAAGGGAAGCTGCCAACCCCATGAGAATGATCAGGGCTGTTTATTTATTTTCTGCAATAGCATATCGCTCTTTCTTTTGCTGCTTGTTATCCTGCTCTGACCTAAGTAACCTTGTCAAGCCACCTCCCAGGTTGCCCAGATTGCCACAACCAGCGGGCTAATGATTCTCCATGAAAAAAAGGGGCATAATTTCCTAGAGATCAGAGTGTCTGAATTTATCTTGGCTCCTGGAAGCCATGTGCTAGTTACTGTATAGCTTGGAAGTTGCTGGGTAAGGAGATATATATATATATATATATATATATATATATATTTGGGGGATACTCTTTCAGCATTCCATTAACTCGTGATTTATTTCTTGATTGGCATGAAGACATCTCTCTCTCTCTCTCTCTCTCTCTCTATTTCAACAGCTTTCTTTGTTGCAAACTCTCCATATATTTATGTCTTAGTTACTCTTCTCTCATTGCTGAGACAACTACCAACACCCAAAATGAAGGAAGGAAAGATTTATCTAGTTCACAGTTACTGGAGGTTTCAGTCCATATTTGGCCAGCTCCATGGCTAAGTGGCACATGGCAGAGAGCAGTAGTTCATGGCGGTGGGACAGCAACAAAATGGTGACAGAGGCAACTGACCAACCTGGGCAGCAGAGAGCAACAGCAAGAGTCTGTCTCTCTGTGTCTCTTTATATTGCATTCAGGCTCTCCATCTCAGCCTATCCACCTTAGGCCACACCCATAATCTCAAAAGGACTCAGACCCATAATCCCATCAGTGCTAAAACACATAATCCCAATGGATCATGAGTCAAGTCTCAAACTCTAGAAGTTCCCACCCCATGATTGCATGAGGTTTTGGGGAGACAACTAGACATAAACCATAATAATTTAAGATTAGTTTCATGAGTTTTTCATTGGCTAATGAAGTGTAGAGCAGTGAAAGGACTCTCCCTTGGGAAACAAGAGAAGCCTGCTTAGTTCCTATTCTGGGCTGAGGCAGTAGACCACAGAAAAGTAAATTCCTATTCTGGGTACTTTTCTGTGGTCCACTGCCTCAGCTGTGAAAGGACCAGCTGGACTAAATAAGCTAATACGCCCTTTTGTACTGTCACTAGATATGTGTCCTTTTAATCTCATGAACTGGGAAGAAACCAGGCCCAATTGGAGAGCAAAGATAGCTGATTTGAGTTTTTCATATAGTAAACTTTCATAAAGTTCCCTCTAAATTAAAGGCACCACTTAAGCCATATTTTTTCTAATCAGAACAAAATTGCCTTAGCATTCTTTCACAGATACTATTTGCAAACCAATTCAAGTGGCAACTTTTTGCTTCCAAAGTACATTCCAAACAGTGCCTGTTTTTTTTTTTTTTTTTTTTTTTTTTTTCCTAAAGGGATGTTGGCCAGAGTAGCTGACACCAGGATAGTTTAATTAGTTACGCATTTGCCTCCTATCCAGGTCCAATAAATATGCATTCATCAGCACAGCTGCAACTCAGCATGCACATTTAAATTAAAGAGGCTTCCTCAGTGGCTGGGGCAACCCTGGCATCTCCCCACTTTGCCAAGGGCCATATTAAATCCCAAATCAGTTGTGTCCTTATACTTTCTTCAGAGGTGTCTTCTTATGACAAATTCAAACATGTGCCCAGATTATATTTTCATTTTGTTCCCTAATAACCCAAGGGTTATTTTAAAACTATAAGGATATCATTTTGTTCTTTAATAAAAGAACTAATGCTTTCTGCGAATAAAGAATCCTTAATAGAAAATATTAAGATCAAAAGATTGTTTCTTTTGCATATAAGGATCCAAGTGTGAGTTATTTCAGCTAATAGTCAGAATCTTAGCAAGTATTTTTTTTTAATTAAGATGTCAATTTCTTGACTGTTAGGGCTTAGGTCCATGTGCCTACCTGCAAGCCTCATAGGTGGGGCTTTCACAGATGTGGCTGCATCTAAGGCATGTGACAATGAAATCAGCTGTGGAATGCCAGAACCAAGGGCATTAGGATTAAGGTAGGAGTGCTACTTTCCCTAAGCATCCTGGATAAAATATAAGGGCTGGAAAGAGCTGTGGTGTCTCTTACTTGATTTCCTATCTTCTGCCCACCATGAACTGTGTCTACTCAGCAATGGCTATGTGCCATCTACCCTGCCTTGGAGCCAGCGAGTTATGGACTGAAACCTCTACCAAGTGTGACCTAAATAAACATTTGCACCTCTAACTCTGATTGTTAGGTATTTTGCCCAAGCAAGGGAACAAAAGTAACTAAGATATTACATTTCATCATTTTAAAATAATGTAGATATTTCCTTCTCTATCACAAATACCTAGCTATCAGAAAATGAGGGATTGTGTACTGCTTTGACGAGTGCTGTGTCAGTCTCCGTAGTTTCATCTGTAGCTGGCCCCTCATGAAAGCAGTGATGGATGAACAGACCTGCTGTTTGCTCTCTCCTGCAGAGAGGGCAGGTTTCCCTCTTTTCCAGAGAGCCAGGGAGAGAAGGAGAGAGCGGAGATGGATGAGCATTCACAAGGTATCTGCAGGTGGGCTGTATATATCACAGGCATCAGTAGCACCGGTCACCAAATGGAAACAGGCCAGGAGGTGTTGGGAACAGCACCAAGTCCTCCTAGATAAGATCCCATAGAGGAGTCCCACCCAGAAAAAAACTGCGTGGGCCTTCACGTGGATGCCTGACTTAAAACTTTACAGACAGCACCAAGATATGAGTGCCACCATCCCACATGATGTCTGCAGTGCGAGGAGGGACCCCCACGCATCCCAAAGACAGCCACTGGATGGAGGAGACAAAAGGGAATGGCACAGGGGAGGGGTCAAGAAGAGGGAAACCTCAGGTTTTCCTTCTACTGCTCAGACCTATATATATTAAAGAAGTTAATGGTTTCTGAAGTCCTACAGTCCACCTATGCTAGCCATCCTCCTGAAGGGTACTTGCTGTACTGACCTTCCTGTGGGCAAAGACCAGAAGAGGCCTGCCTGCAGGGGTGGGGCACACCCATGAGCTAGATGGTCCTTCCTCAGGAAATGTTGCACAGGAGCCTGAGCTACTTTAAAAAGTGTATTAGTGACCAGCAGTGATTGATGTTCAATGCTAACTGTCTCTAGATGATTTCATTTCTTTTATCTCTTGTAGGTTTCAAGTGGAGATTTGAATTCTACTTCAACCATTCACCTTCTGCCACCTTGAAGTTGCTGTACTTTTGTTAGAGTGATCCCGTGATACAGCTCATGTCTTTGCAAAATTGACACTAGCAGTGAAAAGCAGGAGGCAAGCAAGTCTCACCTCACAATGACTCTGTTCTCCTTTCCTGGCGACATAGTCTCTGGGTTCAAATACAAAAATTGAGGTATACTGACAACTGTCTGAAATAGGAAATTCCAAGAGGTAGAATTACCATGCTATTTGCAAAAACTAGTTCCCAATGACTCAGCAATTAAGCTGACCTTCGTCAGGTCAATTTTCTAACTTAGAAAGTAGATGGTTAAAAGTGTATTTTGCTATGTTTTTGGTATAGAGACTCTTGCTAAGGATAGGAATTTGTTTAATTGCTCATTTTCCTAACTACAGGAGATTTTTGGTTTTGCCTAAGTAAGCTCTTGTCTTACAAAGTAGTCTTCTTCCATCCTTCCAATCCACTGACAGTGAGGTGCATTCATATACCTCTTCTCCCGTGCCTCAAGCTATTCACAGAAGTAGGTAAAAAAAAAAAAAAAAAAAAAAAAAGCAAGCATCTACCTCTGTGGTGTGTAAAAGGATTGAGACAAGGTCTCCCTTCATTGTCATAACCTGCTAGAGGGGCTTTCCTGACTACCATTATGGCTTCATTTCTTTGCTTCTGGAAGAAATTTCTGTCTTCCTGGGAACCTCTTTTTATTATAAGACAATAAAATTGATAAAGGCAATGTGCCTTATTTTCCATGTTAGTGCAGAATACACAGACTCGTAGGATAAAAGGGTTTACTGGGGAAAGATGGTATCTTTGGGTTGCAGCCCAATCGCTGAGAATTAAGGTCTGGTGCTTTGCTTCCTTATGCTCCAGTTAAGTTATTTGTAAAAAAATAATGAATGCTTTCTGCCCTGCCTGTGTCAAGGGTGAGCACGAGGGTCAGAAGAGACAGTGTAAGTAGGAATGCTGTGCAAGCTGCGCAGGCTCTTCCAATTCAGTGCTTCATTATCAAGCAGTGTTTTGGTGGAAGTCAAGTAATAGCTCAGTTCTACCAAATACAATGTCTAAACCAAGTGCAGGGAAGTGGAAGTTGTAAGAAATAATACTGGATAAGATAAGGTGAAAGAAGGAGAATGCAGGTAGAGAGGAAGGGGTCTACAGTAATCATTAGCATTACTTGTTAACATAGTGTGCCTTTTTTATCCTGTGGAAGCATTTTATTTTCAACCCAATTTAAAGATAATGTTGCCATGCTATTTGCTTCTCAGTGAAATGTAAACAGAAGTAATTTGTATCAACAGGATACCTCCACCAACGAGAATTCGAGAGTTTATAGAACACAGAAAATCCCCGATGACCATGTTATGTAGGAGGTATGAGTAAGGAAAAAGCTTTCCTTTGTGTCACTGTGACTTTAGAATTATTCTTTAGCCCTGTTCAGCTGGTATGGATCAAAAAATAAGCTTTATGTACTAACCATCTGCCTATATTTGCCCTTGTCCTGACATACTCTATGTCCTACTCTGAGCAGGAGGGAACTACTCAGTGGTTTTCCTCTGAGTAGTTTACCTTTGGTAATAATAATTCACCATCAGCCTTAATCAATGAGCTGTCTTTGGGTGCGCCATGGCTTAATTTTATATTTGTTCAACACTGGGTGCTCACTTTAAGGCAAAAGCAGATGATCTCTGCTGGGAGAACCAGCTTGGGGATCAGGCAAACAGGATGTAAGTGCTCTACAAATTCTGGAAGAATAGTAATGTGGACCATAGTTTTCAAGAAAATGTTTCAATTTGAAAATGGGTTATAAAGGATGAAGAGGAAGTATCTGATACCAAGAGAAAGGAAGGAATTTTAGGATAGCCAAAGACCAAATTATAGCCCCTAAAGCCCTGTCCAATTCTTAGCCAGGAGTAGGAAAACCAATTGTACAAAATGATATGTGAGGGAAGTTTCACATTGAATCGATGAGAAATGTTTACTTGCAAAAGCAAAAAGAACTTTAAAGAGAAAACATAAATTACTGAAAGGATATTAATTAGCTTAAAGCAACATAAAGAACAAAGCAAATGTGATTTAAAAGAATAATTTCAGCAAGGGTCAGTAAAAGCAACATGGGGAGCCTGGGCAGCAAGGACACAGGGACAGTTTCCTCTTAGATGAGTGAGTTCCTGCCATTTCTGGGTGTTTTCATATTGAATTTTGGGTTTTGTTTGCCCTGGTAATGACAAATTCTAGAAGGTTGAACCATTGGTTCAAACTACACAGAGGCTAGAGGGAGGTGATGTACTTTGACTGACATCTGGCAACGTCTGTGAGCAGCAAGCAGCTTCCCCAAAACCAACTGAATAATGTCACCAGGAGAAGCGAATGCCAAAGAGCTGAAAGAGAGGTGAGAGAAAGAATGAGAGTAAATTACACTGAAACATGAATAGAAACTTAGATTAGATTTGGCGTAAGATGTAACTAGAAGGTATTGCATATAGATTTTAGGTGGGAAGGGCATTCTTTAAATGATATTTATGGAAATAATTCCTGCTTTTTGTTTATAAAGTATAAAATGTAAGAAAAGAGAGAACCAATAATCAGGAGACATGTATATACCCCTGCAAAACAGCTATGAAGTGCTGCCTTCTCAAAGGAAGGGATAAATTTGAACTTTGTCAAGAATTGTCAGTGGGCAGTTATGTACTTGGTTTGGGGATAGAACGAAAGGAGAGCGTAAGTAATTCATTCCACAGCAAGACAATCAAATCATAAAGAAAAGCTTAATACCAAGAGTAGATAGTGGTAATTACAAGGGTTCGCACTTAATAACTTTGAAGTCAGCACACTGATTTCAAGACTTCTGCATGCATTTAATCTTTTCTTTATGTGATAAATTGAACTGAATCTCTGTTTAGGCACAGTGAATGTTGGGTTCAAAATCTCCTTTTAATTCCATTGAAAAAATTGTTTGCTCCTTTTCTTTCTATTCATCACCATAAGGAATGTTTTTAAGATTGTGGTGAGTTCTAAATGCATTGATTGCTTGTTTTTAACAGCTCCCTCATTTCCTCTGGGGAATGACTTGTACTTCTAAGAAGACCTGCTCGGAGGCATAATGCAAGATCACGATTCAGGGTTCCTCTTATATTTTCAAGGCAGGAATAGGAAATGAGAAACATGGAGAGTTAGAATTTTTCTCAGAAGACAGGAGGTTTTGTCTTTTATCTGTGTTATTTGTGCAAATGTTGGTTATACACAAGTACCTGTGCACACCTTAAAGACAGGCACACACAGGGGCAATATAGAGAAGCAGGAGACATGAAACACTAACGGACTTGATTCCATCCTTATAAGGAAAGAAACTATGACAAAGAGGAGGGGAGACAGAATGACAGACACTGAAGTAGGAGGACTCACGTTTTTAAAGGTTAATTACTTGAATACATCTTAATTTTCTGAAGTTAGAAAAAAACAGAATATATGCATTCTTACTTTAAAAACTCTACACTCAGAGTTAAGAATGTTGCTTTACATAAGTAATGCAACTCCTACTGAGATGAGAATTTGGAATCTCAAGGATCAGATTTGAAATATGCCTTCCCCTAGCAATAACAAGGGCAAAGTCCAACCGGCTTTTCATATTTCAGCACACACACAGCCCTACAGGGTGGGTAATTGAGGAATGGACTGCCAGAAGAGATCTTTACTGCAATCTTTCCAAAGAAGATCTTCAGGACCAAAGAATTTTATAGTTTGAATAGATTCAAATGAGTCCCTAAGGCTCAAAATTCTGAAAGAAATCCTAGCTCTTGAGGAAGGCTTTTTTTATTTATAATGCTCACAGATTAAAAATGGTGGCCAGCTGTTCTACTAACCTGAGCCTTGACAAGCCAGGACAAGAAGAAAGGACCTAAGTCACAAAGGGGATTATTTAAACATAAAAAAAGAATTACTGCTTTGGTTTAGTGGAAGAAGAACATTATTCTGGGACCCAAACGCGAATTCTAGGCTGAGCTTGGCCGTGATTGTATTGAATGGAATAAGCTACAAAAAAAGTGTATGAAACTTGCTTTTCTCTTTTTAGAAACATAACATTAAATTGTCATTTGTGTCACCCATGAAATCCACCCATGTCAATCAGTGTCTTGAATTTGTGTTCCTGGTGCTTGTCATTCACTCCCTTAACTTACCGTCACCTCCATTGTCTGTATTAAAAGACTAGACAAGGGTGGGAAGAAGAGAAATGAGAGTATTTTGGGGAAGGATTGGCTAGAGCTGCTCATAAGCAGGAATGTGGTGCTTCCCCATTAAGCTAGGTTGGGGAAATGACTTAAGAAAACCTTAGAGAATATGAAAACAGGCACTTAGCTTTTGTCTGGAAAAGCTGAAAGATGAGTAACTGGCTTTTAACTGCCTCCATGTGCTGAATGAAGTCATCACTGTGATAGAGTCAGGCTATACTTCCATCAAGACTAGGTATGAATACCTATTTCTGAAGAATGATATATAGTAGCAGGTACTGAGAATACTTGAAAAAACCTTGCCCAGTAGATTTGATAGACTGTAAGCCTCTGTATAGCAATATGCCCAATTGATATCCTGAGAAGCAGGAAACAAGAAACAGAGCCCAGAGAGGGCTGCTCTCTGTTGTAGGTCCTGGAAAGCTGGGATTTTACACCTGCAGATAGCAGCTTCCTTTGCTGGTACCCTGTTTATAGATCTCTTGCTTGGGATGTTAAGGGTTGTCACCTCCCCTGCTCCTTGGTTATCTGTTAGCATCTGTATGAACCTACTGTTAGGCAAATGGTAGAAGACATAGTGATCTGTAATCTCTAAAGTAGTCGCACACATTCCATAGCTTTTTTGTAGCCCTCAATAAAAGTGAGCTGTTTCAGGAGCTCTGGGCTCACTTTGAGAGAGACAAGTCTCAGTGAGTCCTCTGAAGCTTATTCATCAGGTCTTTTTCTTGTTTCTTTTGGCAGCGACACAGAACAATACAACACCTCTGTAAGGGCAAGAGAAGCAAAGCAGAAGCAGGCATCAGGAGTCATCATTCAGAAAGTGCACCTTCCACAGGAGACAGTAATCCAGGAAGAGGCTCCTGTCACCTATTTCAATAGGCCCTGCAAAGTGTTTCCAACGTACTGAGAACCAGTCTCTTGCCATGGATACACACAGACCCCAGCTACTTTGAGTTTATTCTATTTATTGTCCTTTCTCACAACCAACTCTGGAAACCCAGAAAGGGAAATTGCATCTAGCAGTTAGAATGTAGGTAAAGTGAAGGAAAAGCAGGCAGGGAACATAGGCTGAGCCTGATTTACAGTATGGGGAAAAAAAAAAAGGAACTTGGAATTGGACAAGGGATTAAATTCTGATGTTAGACTCAGCTGGACATTTTAAGCAGTGAGGTAGGTTTCTACTTCGTAATTATTCATTCTCTTTGTCCCAGAGAAACATGTTTCCCTGTTTATTTAAGCATGTGGGATTGGAAGTGAGTAGGTAAGTGTTCCAAGCTCAGGCTGTGATGGCAAGCAGAAACACCAGAGAGACACCTGTGGCTTGGAAGATTTATTTAAGGCAACTGGCCCTTATTGGGATCATTCCCAGAATATCAGACCCTACCTCTGATGGTGTAGGGCTTACATAAGATAGGCAAGCAGGACGTACAAGACAGAATGACTTGTCCAGTGGGGCTCCATAGTAGCCAGCCAGCTAGGCAGCACAGTGACCAGCCCTTTCTAAGACACAGTAGCAACTGGAACTGGCACAGGAGGTATTACCTGGGCAACTAAAGAAGCTGAAGTATACACACTGGGGGTGGGGAAGGGGTAATTTTCTGCTACAAGGCATTTAATTAGAACCATGAGTGTTTCTTGTCACCTAATGAAATCTCTTGACCTTGCTTTGAGAACAACATACCCTCAAAGTCCTTCCCACATTTGCTGAAGGCCTATAATGAATCTAATGGAGTACAGGTGCACCTTAGTTTGTGCTACTGTAATAACATTATAAACAACAGAAATGTGTGCATCGCACCTAGAGGCTGGAAGCCTGAGAGATCTGTGTCCCGGGAATGCTGAGCTCTGGTGAGAATCCTCTTCTATGCCACAGTCTGCTACTTTCTTATTGTATCTTCTTGTCTTAGTTACTTTTCACTCGTTGCTGGGACAAATACCCAACACCCAAAATGAAGGAAGGAAAGGTGTATTTAGCTCACAGTTACTGGAGGTTTCAGTCCATACTCGGCTGGCTCCAAGGCAGCGAGGCACATGTCAGAGAGCAGCAGCTTATGATGATGAACAGCAATGATCACAACAGAGGCAACCAACCAACCACGGCAGCAGAGAGCAACAGCGCGAGTCTGTCTCTCCATCTCTCTTTTCAAATTACATCAGGCTCTCTGCCTTAGCCTATCCACCTTAGGCTATAAGCATAATCCCAGAAGTATTTAAAACACATAATCCCCGGGATCATGGATCAAGCCTCAATCTATAGAAGTCCCTGCCCCATGACCACATGAGGCTTTGGGGGGACAACAAGACATAAGCCATAACACCTCTTATGACAGATGGAGAACTATGCAGCTCTCTTGGGTTCATTTTAGAAAAGCCCTAATCTCATTCATTATGGTTCCTCTTTCATAAACTAACTATCCCCAAATACCTCACTTAATACTATCATACTGGGGGTTAGGATTTTAGCATATAAACTTGAAAGAGAGTATACATTCAGTCTTTTAAAGACTATAACTGTAAGGGCTGGCCAGATAGCTCAGCAGATTAAAGTGCCTGCTTAGGCAGGGGCAGGGAGCAGGGTTCGACCCTGGGTCTGCCATGACGGCCCTACCCTTGAGGTATGCTGAGCCAGGAACCGCTGGGTCTGGTGGTGTACACCTATAATCCTAGCTCTTGAGGGGCTGAAAACAGGAGGATCACTATGATTTAAATCTGTGCAGTGAGACCCTGTAGACCCTGCACTAAACACATTTTTTAAAAAAATAAGACTATAACTGTCGACTTGCACAACTACATCCTAAGACTGAGCTGCTAAGACAAGCCACTTGCCAATAAGACTGACAATCAGTGGGTATTATTAAATCCTGAATTTAAAAATAATTTTGTGTATTGCTGTTATGACAATAGTTAACTGAGGTCAATTGTAAAACAGTCATATAGATTAAAAATCTAAAAGAATACAAAAACATTCAGTGAAAGGCTCCCACTCCTCTATTGTTAATACAGCCCAAACTTTCCCCTGTCTGCAAATGCTTTTATTATTTATTATTCCAAGTAATGTTTAGTACATATATAGTTAAGTGGATGTAATATATATATATATATATATACATATAAATATATATATATGTATATATATATTTCTCCTTTGCTAAAAATTGTATTCACCCTTCTGTTTTCTACTTAATATCTTTTGAAGATCTAAAGAACCTTTTTATTCTTTTTGCCATCACATGCTATCATATTAGCACATGGACTGTAATTTATAATATAGAATCTGAAAAGTTATCAACAAAAATTAGGAGAGTTGACCAATATGTTATTAATGAATATCTGAGGAAATGAAATTGAAAATCTGCTTTAGGAGACAATAAAAGTGTTTCCTGTCTTGAACTCTACTGAGTCTAACTCAGTCAGGCAGATGCGGTCCAAACTGAAACACTTAATATACTTAAGTCACTTAGAAAATTGTCTGGCATGTAGTGAATGTTCAGTTTATATTTACTGTAATTATCACTTTCACCGTCCAATTGTTTTATAGTTCTCATCCCTTTGACTCCTCTGCAGCATTTAGAGTGATTTCCCCTTGCCTTCCTTCTGGCCAGCTTTGACCGCCTTGACCTCACATGATCAATGATTCTAGACATTCTCCTTCCATCTCTCTGAGGATCCTTGTTTAGTGCCTTTGTCTGTTCCCCTCATTGCTTGTGTTTCATGTGTCTGTTCTTCTGGGGCCTCAGCCATATAGATTTAGAAGTCAAGTAGTTAGGGTTCAAACCTAAGCTATTCAATAATCATTGTGTAATCTTGCTGAGTATGATTTATCTAGTATGTAAAATGAAGAGAATTATACACAGAAGACTTTTATGAGGTTTTAAAAAGATCACGTAAATAACTTGGATGGCATATTCTAGACTCTCCATAAGTATAAATTCTGTGATTTTTTGCCCTTATTTTATTGATAGTCTTCTCCCTCCCACACTTTCATCTATCTCTACACATCTCCAAATCAATATTTTATGACCTCATTCCTATTTGACAGAGGAGAAAACAGAATCTTACTTTTTGCCAAGTTTCAAGAATTCATACGCATCACGAAAAGATGTCACTGGTATCTCCACTGCAACAAAAGTAAAACACTTCTTCTTTGCTCACTGACTCAAAAATTATCTTACCCCTTGGCCCTCTAATTTCTATAAATGAATCTCAATATCCATCCTTAAAATTTCATTGCTATTGCCAAATCATTCTTTGCACATTCTTCATATTTCCATTCTTTTGTCAAACCAGACCTTCACAATGACTTTGTGTCATCAGACTGAAAGGAATGGTGCTGATAACATAGGTAACCATCCCCTTTCCACAAGTAGAATCTGAGGCCCAGATAAGAAAGGGGAGCACTCACTGGAGTAGAGGCAAGACCGAGATCTAGGTCTTCACACAGGACAGCACTCTTTATAGGACACTCACTAACATGCTTGTCTCTCAGTTTTTCTACTTGCTTCACCATAGACACAGCCCTGGTTATGACTGTTCCATTAGGTTTTTTAAAGAGAATACAAAATAGCCAGGCGTGGTGGCCCAGCACTCAGGAGGCTGAGGCAGGAGGATCGGTGCAAGTTCAAGACTAGCCTGGGCTACAAAAGTGAGCTCAAGGCCAGCCTGAACTGCATGGCGAGACCCTGTCTCAAAAAGACAAAAAAAAAAAAAAAAAAAAAAAAAAAAAAAAAAAAAAAAAAAAAAAAAAAAAAAAAAAAAAAAAAAAAAAAAAAAAAAAAAAAAAAAAAAAAAAAAAAAAAAAGAATACAAAATAGTAATAAAAATTTAGAAATGATACAGAATTTCACTAAGCAAAGTAATATGAGTTTAACAGTATTTACTATATTGCATAGGGTTGTTTTCAGCTTAGTTGTTTAGATTACCAGGTATATGCATGCCAAATTTAAAAACAAAGAAAAAAGTTGTAAGAAATTAAGAAGAGAAAAAAAAAAAAATTAAAAAGAGAGAAAAAGTAAAACAAAGAAAATACAAAAAACGATTAAGCATTAACTGTTCCTTTCCTTAAGCCAGCAGAAATCCACAGTACAATTCCATTACCATAAAAAAATCTAGAGGACCTCTTTGCCTGCATACACCCTACTCCACCAGCCACGAGAACTCTGCCCCGCCCACCCATGCTGAACAACATGCTGAACAACTGGGATGGTGCCCAGTTAGGACCTCTCTGCCTATGTGGCCCCCGCCCCAGCACTGGAACTCCAAAACCCCCACTTCCCGACCGACCAGGCCAGCATTCAGGTAGGACCTGTTCACCTGCGTGTGTGCCTTTGCACCACCACTGGAACTCCTCCCCTGCCCACAGCCTGTGACTGGTGGGAGCATAGGCAGGAACACGAGGCCTGTACCCTCCTGTCACCGGAGCTTCTTCCTCACCCAGAACCCAGCTCCAGCACCTGCTGTGGAACCCCACAGCAAAGTTCCCTGCAGAAAGGCTGTGAGTCAGACCATACTAGTTAATCCAGGAGCTGAGCATTTTGCCAGAGGAGCAGAGTGGGCTTTCTTCCACAAGCTGCAGCAAGAAGCTGAGCAAAGCAGCCAGAACCAGCCAGGCACATCTGGATGGATCAACACTGGTGGATCCAGACTCAAATTTCAATAGGCGCTAATGGCATAAATTCACCAAAGTGCAGAGGTCACTGCTACACAAAATGACAAAGAGCAGGAGCAAGATGCAATCTCAGGTCCTGAGCTCACACAGAACAAATACAGGAGACACTACCATGGAAGTAAATGGGAATCATGGAGCTGAAATCTCTGAATTGGTAGCATCTGAGGTAGACAGAAAAGTTCAGAAACGTATAGAGGAACTCAGATCAGAGATGACATCTGAAGTAAAAAAAGAAATGCATGAATTAATAGAATCTGAAGTGGAAAAAACAACTGCAGAAATGTATTGATGAAATTAGACCAGAAATAGTCTCTAAAGTAAAAGAAGACATCTCTAAATTAATAACATCTAAAGTAGAGGAACAACTGCAGAAATATAGAGAGGAGGTCACAGCAGAAACAATCTCTGAAGTAGAGAAAGAAAGGATAATTATAATGAAAGACTTAAATGCTACAAAAGAAGACATGATAAAAAAATTAGAGGAGAACAGAAAAATAGGGGATTCCTTGAATGAGCAATATAGGAAAAAAATAGATCGCATAAAACAGATTCAAAGAGATATATAAGAAAATAAAATCTCAATCACAAGCTGGAAACACGGTATAAAAGAAAGTGAAGATAGAGTTTCAGATCTTGAAGACGCAATTTCAGCTAGTGAAAAAGTAAGGATCTCTTAAAAACAACTAGGATGCAGGAAAAATAATTCAACATCTGCAAGCTGATGTAAAAACGAACAATGTGAGGTCAATAGGAATCAACGAGCAAGGAGTCAATACAAAGGATATAAAAAGAATACAGGCAGGACTAATAGCAGCAAACTGCCCAAATATGAGAAAACAATCTAATATTCAGGTAAATGATGCATACAAAACTCCAAATTACATCAACCCAACTAAAAACACACCCAGACATAAAATTGTCAAGATCCTAGAAATGCAGCTGAAGAATAATATACTAACAACTACTAGAGAAAAGAAACAGATCACATTTAAAGGAAAACCCATCAGAATAAGGACATATTTATCTTCACAAACCATGAAGTCAAGAAGAACATCGAGCAGAGTGCTTTAAGTCCTCCATGAAAACAAATTGCAGCCAGACTGCTATACCCTGCAAAACTCTTTTTAAAGTATGAGGAAGAAGTGAAATAATTCCATGAAAAGGAGCAACTAAACAATTTCATGATGTCAAAGCCCACCCTAAGTAGATTACTAAAAAATATTTTACAGTGGGACCAAAATGACCCAAACTCCACAAATGAGAACAGAAAGAACCTACCAAATAGGGCTACCAATTAAACACAGGAGGAAAAGTGGTAAACAGTAGTAAGTATAAGACATGTCAACCATAAACCAAAACATGTCAATTATAACCATCAATGTAAATGAACTCAATTCTCCAAATAAAAGAAGTAGACTGGCACAGTGCATAAGGAAGTAAAAAACAATATGCTGTATACAAGAAATGCACTTAATTCATAAAGTAACTCAGGCTAAAAGCTTAACGATGTAAAACAATACTACATGCCCCAGCACCTCAAAAAACAAAAAAAAGCAGGAGTAGCAATCCCATTTGCAAACAGTCTAAACTTCTAACCAAGACAGATCAAAGGAAATAAAGAAGACCACTACAAACTGGTTAGGGGAAAAATTCAAGATGAGGTGGTAACACTCATAAGTATGTATGCATCCTACACAGGAGCATCAAGTTACATAATACAAATCTTAATTCACATGAAAAATTTAATATCCAATACTACCATCTTAAAAGAAGACCTTAATACCCCTTTATCCCAAAAAGATAAGTCAATGAGACAAAAAATTAGCAGAGAAGTCACACAATAAAACCAGATCTTGGAACAACTGGACTCCGTGGATATACACAGACTGTTCCATCCAACCACTTCTGAATACACATTTCTTTCATCTGCACATGCAACATTTTCCAAAGTAGGCCACATACTAGTGCATAGGTCATGCTTAAGTATATGCAAGAAAACAGAAATTATCTCATGCATATTATCTAACCACAGTACAATGAAACTGGAAATGACAAAAGAAATCACAAGAGCACCAGAAATATATAGAAAATAAAATACACCCTTCTCAGCAACCAGTGAATTACAGATGAAATTAAGCAATATCTATAATTTAATGAAAATTCAAACACAACCTACCAGAAATAATGGGATCCAGGGAAAGCAGATCTTGGAGGGAAATTTATAATTCTGAGCTCACACATTAAGGAAACAGAATGGCAGCAAGCAAACACTCTCACACAGCACCTAAACTAACTAGAAAAGGAAGAGCAAATGAAACCAGAAGTCCAAAGGCAGGAGAAAATTATAAAGATCGGAGCAGAAATTAATTCAATTGAGATGAAGAAAACAATAACAAAGAGTTAATGAATCAAAGGGCTGGTTCTTTGAAAAATTAAATCAATTTGATAGGCCCCTGGCTAATCTTATCAAAAAGAGGAAAGAAAGGACTCAAATTCAAGCAATAAGAAAGGATAAGGGTAGCCGGGCATGGTGGCGCACGCCTGTAATCCCAGCACTCGGGAGGCTGAGGCAGGAGGATCGGTGAGAGTTCGAGACCAGCCTGGACTACAAACTGAGCTCAAGGCCAGCCTGAACTATACAACGAGACCCTGTCTCAAAAAGACAAAAAAAAAAAAAAAAAAAAAAGGATAAGGGTGACATTACTACAGACCCAGCAGAGATTCAGAGGATCATAAATAGCTACTTTGAGAATCTTTACTCTCACAGAATTGAAGGCACAGATGAAATGGACAGATTCCTAGAAAAGTATAAATTACCAAAACTGAATCAAGAAGATATAAGAACTCTAAATAACCCAGTGAAATACAAAATGTTCAGACAAAGATCTTCCATCTAGAATTTACGAAGAACTAAAAAAAATTGGGATCCCAAAATTCAGTGACCCAGTCCAGAAATGGGCATCTGAGCTAAACATACACTTCTCAGAGAAAGAAATACAACAAGACTATGAATACATTAAGAAATGTTCCACATTGCTAGCCATTAATGAAATATAATTAAAGCAATACTTAGAAACCATCTCACCCCAGAAAGAATGGCTATCATAAAGAAATCAAGCAACAACAAATGTTGGAGAGGCTGTGGGGAGAAAGAACACTTCTCCACTGCTGGTGGGAATGCAGACTGGTACAGCCATTATTGAAAGCAATGTTGAGACTCTTTAAAAAACTAGGACTGGAAATCCCATTCAATCTAGCTATCCCCTACTGGAAATTTTCCCAGGAGCACTGAAAACATTATATCATAGCGATATCTGTGCACCTATGTTTATAGCAGCACAACTTGTAATAGTGAAATCTTAGAAACAACCAAATGCCCATTATCTGAAGAATGGTTGAAAAAGATGTGGTATTTTCTATACAATGGAATATTACTCAGCTATAAAGTATGATAAACTAGAAGACTTCATATACAAATTGATGTATCTTGAACATATTCTCATAAACCAGACCTAAATAAACCAGACCTACATATGTAAATATCATAGTCTCCCTAGTGTAAGAACTCAAAAAAAAAAAAAAAAAAAGAAATAAAAATGGAGAGGCACAACACAGCTGAATGGAAATCATGGACTTATGGGTTAAACAACAAAGTGACTGCAAGCAGAAAACATAGGAAACATGGCAGGAGCAAAATCATGCATGGAATCAATTAGATAACAGTCCTAAGAACCTCCAAAAGGTTTATCACACTGAGGATAGCAATGTGTAACACTAAAACTATGCTTGGAATGCCTGTCATTCTGGTCTTTCAGATATACATCTGCTTTTAATATAATTTCAGTTACCACCACACTTTCTCAAATAAATAGTTGGTTTACAAGAAACAAAAAAGGATATTAAATGATAGTAAGAGACTAGGAAAAATTCCATAGGATTGACAGGCTACAATTTTGCATATTAAGATTTCTAAATTTCTTTTTTCAAAAATATGTAACTGTTTTTATCATATTCTACAGAGATTTATTAGAATATCAAATACTGATAAATAATACCAATTCTAAGTCTAAGATATTTGATACTCAGAAAGACAATGATGTTAAACTCAATTATGTTACAGAGTAATAGTATCTCTAGGATTTTCTTTTGGACAGTTAAGAATATAAGTTTACATACCAAAAATTAGAGAGAAAGAAAGGCTACAAGGATTTACAGTATTTTGGCCCTAGTCCACCAAGGTCAGTGAGGACTCAGGATATAAGAGAACCTGTGCTATAATATCCTATAACTCAGTGGTTTCCCAATTTTTTGTTCAAGGAGATTATGGTGCTACAGAGAAAAGGGATTGAAGATATATAGTGTGCCAAAGGATAGTCACCTAGAGAGAAAACATTCTCTCAGGCTTTCACAGAGAGCAAACTGGTCAAGCCATGGCTGTGACTCATCTAGATGACCGACACTGACAACAATTCTTCAAAGAACTGTACATCATTTCAAAGTAAGCCCTGAAGGGATTTGACTGACCTTGGGAGATACAAAAGTTACATGTTTTTCTATACAGGTCTTGCTTTAACTTGCCCTTAACCACACTGCAGAAAAGTTTAATGATGACGCATAAAATGTAAAGCTAGATTTGTATGCTTAAATCAACAGCTTCCAACATCGCCAGTTTTGCCAATAACCCACTGTGACTATCGAACATTGGATTATGTATACAGCTAATTTCTCCTAGTTCTATGAGAAGAAATTTTTTTGTACCAATAATGATTAGAATAATTATCATGTGTACACCCTGTCCTCTGTAGACATGGAAGACAACAATATACATTGTATCAAATATTGGGAGTGTACTACTAACATGTTTTGAAACTGTCACATTGTTCTTATTAAAAGTAATAAAAAAATCTAATACCAAGCATTAAAGCATCAAACAAAATACAAAACAATTTTCAACAAAATAAAAATCCACCTCTTCTCTATAGCCCACATTAATCTACATATCCTTTTGTGGCTAGTCTCATGACAGCCCAGTTCCACCATTATATGGGCAGAATAACCCTCCAACTTCAGCCATATTCATCTACTTAATCAATACCCACTGATTATTTCATCTTAGCTTTATATAAACTGTCTTATTTTTTTCATTCTAAGAAATAATAGTCCATGAAATGAAGAATTTGTTTCACTAGCATATGTTTTAATGTAAGTTGAGTGTTTATTACCACTAATGGCAACAGATGCTATTCTATATATTAGCTGAAATCATACCCATAACCATATTTGGGACACTAAACCAGCAAATGAAAAAAAAAAAATCAGGGATGGCAGCATTGGCATGAAGGAAAAATTTTCAAACTATTAGAACGTTCTGAAAGTCAGTAAGTTTTTGGCACTAGAGATGAAAGCCAGGATTTGACACTCACTTTACAGAGATATCACAGAGGAAGCACATGCATTAGAAGTTCAGACTATTTTGAAAGTTTGTAGCAGCACTGAGCTTCTTAATTTACATGCCTGAATGTTTTCTTTGTATCACAAATTAATGTTTTGGATGGAAAAAAAATTAACTTACCCTTCCCCTATGAAAAGGCTGTAGTTGCTACTGCCTCTTAAATGAAGTATTTTATGAAATGAATACCTCTTTTAAGTTCAGAAAGTTTCTAATGAATAAAGCCTAATTACGTAATTTTGTTCAGTTTCACTCCTTTAGAGTTTCATTTTAGCTACCTTACAAAAAGAAGACAATTTCAACCCCAAACAGAAGATTGTTTGCTAAGGCTAAATTTGTTAGTAGAGGGCATAAACATTTTAATTCTTCTGGAATTTGGAAAATTTTATGTAATAATAGATCATAGCATTAAACCTCAGCTATGCTCATTTTTGAGTTTCCATTTTGTCTTTCCTTGCCATCCCTTTTAAAAATAACAACTGTAACATTCCTTTTAAAATGAGAGTGGCCTTGGCCTATACAGGATCTCTCTCTCTCTCTCTCTCTCTCTCTCTCTCTCTCTCTCTCTCTCTCTCTGTCTCTCTCTCTGTCTGTCTCTCCGAAGCAAAGGAAAATTCGTGGCTTTTAATGGTTGTGCAAACCAAGAAATAATAGAGAAATCATGCATTCTGCAGGAATTCTCTTGAGTGTATTAAATTAAACTGACAGCATTGATAACGCTATTCATGTTGAAATAATTAGCAATTCTAAGGCTATTAATGGTGCATTGTATCACTGTTTTAGAATGGGTAGGATGAATGCAAAAACCTTTTGGTGACTTTTGCTCCTACTAAAATTTAATTAGCCTTAGTTACTGACCTCATGTTTTATGTAACAGTACACTCCAAAATGATCTCATAAAGAATTGAAGTTTTGGAAGAAAGTCATTCTTGCTTTAAAAACTAGCATCACATAAAAGTTCTCTGAGTGTTTTTTAACTACTTTTGGAAAGTATTCTTATAATTGCTAACATTACCTGTGGGACTGACTGACTTTGAATTTAATTGAAGTAAAAATGCCTCTATTTGACAAGGTCACATTTAAAGTGGAGCGGCACTACTTTGCATTATACTTCTGATTTCTTTTTCTTTCTAAATTAACTATGATCTATAAAATTATCGATAAAGAATAATATCTAGGCCATTAAATACTAATAATGATTATAAGAGAGGAAAACTACCTTTAATGCTCGTAAAATTTATGGATGGTAATGATCTCTGTCTACTAAATCTAGAAGACTCAGTCTGTGCAGCTGGGGATGGGCAAAGCAATGGGATTTCATGGGAAGATATGAGTCTCACCAACTATGCTTCAGGAGACATTTGAAACTAAGAAGGTTAAGCCAGCTAAAATCATATCAGCACTTAAAAACAAAACAAAATAAGAATTACTAGACTAGGGTCGGAGAGATAGCTCCTTGGCACAAAGGCCTGCCTCGCAAGTGTAAGGTCATGAGTTCAAACCCCTCAGTCCTAAAAAAAAAAGAATTACTAGATTTAAGGTGGTGGTAGTAGTGGCATCTGGAATAGATGCAGAAGAGCTGGTGAATCAAAACTTCCACTTCCACGTGGCTGTTGGAGTTATTTGACATTAGGGGTTGACTATTGCTCTGAGGTCATATTTTGGTAAACACTGTTTATTGTATATTGCTAGTTTATCTTTTTATTACTATAATTTACTTATTGGACTTTCTATTCCTTCAGAAAGTTTCTATTAATGGTGCTCTTTAAATTCTGAGGAAAAAGAGAAAGATGTACCAATCTTCCTTCTGGGAGTCAATTATTATTATATTTTAAACTTCCTCGTGAGCTAAGCCAGACATACACTGATCAGATGAAGGAAGTATAAGAGCTCAGAGTGTTGCAGGTTCAAGTCTGTGCTACATGCAACTTTTCCTTTGTAGCATTCAGTTCTTAAAGACCTCTTATTTCAGCATACAATTTTTTAGAATAATAAGACATGGGAGACTCATAGTGATGGGGTTTTCTCACTGATGGTTTTTGCAAATATCACTGAGGCACACTGTCATTCCAGAGACAGTCAAAATTGTGGATACTGAAGTTTTACTTTTATGGAATGAGAGTAGCACATGGGGCTGGGAAGACAGCTCCATGGCACAAGCGCCTGCCTGGCCAGTGCAAGGTCGTGAGTTAAAACCCCAGTCCCATAAGAGAGAGAGAGAGAGAGAGAGAGAGAGAGAGAGAGAGAGACAGACAGAGAGACAGACAGAGAGAGACAGAGAGAGACAGAGGGAGAGAGAGAGAGAGAGAGAGAGAGAGGCAGACAGACAGACAGACAGACAGACATAAGCAAAGGAGAAAAAGCAACACTTGGTTCAAGGTTCAATGAATTATGAGATGTGAATAAGGACAGATCACTAACTTCCTATTAACTTTTGTTATGGTTTCTGTATAGGTGTCGGCAAATCCTCATGCAGTCATGGGGTGGCTGCTGGAATTTGTAATCCATTATTGTGAAAATGGGAGCTGCTCCTCTCCTGGGCAGGTAATTTGCATTTCAGTGTAAGGGAGGAAGAGAAGTTGCTGCTTGAGCTGCTGCTGTCTCACCCTGTGCTCTTGCTCTTGGTCAGCTACCATGAAAGGTTGTTTTCTGCCATGTGCCATTCTGCCTTGAAGCCAGCTGAATATGGACTAAAACCTCCAGTAACTGTGAACTAAATAAACCTTTCCTTCCCTCATTTTGAGTGTCTAGTATTTGTCCCAGCAATGAGAGAAGAGTAACTAAGACAAATTTTGGTATCATAGGAGTGGGGTCCTTGCTGAGACTAACCTGACCATATGGATTACAAGTGTTTGGAAATGGCTTATGAGAAGAGATAGGAAAGGTTAGGGGATATTGCAAAGAGCTGGAACAGGTTCGGCTCTTCTGTAGCGGGGATTCTGATCAGAACTCATACCAGAAGACTGATAGACAGCTGGTGTGTAAAGACCAGGCTGGGGACGATTCAGCTGGAAAGAAGGACAACATTGGTTGTTGGACTCCGGATCATTTGTGTTTTGACTTAGCAGAGAAGTTCTCTGCATTTTTGCTCATGCCCAGAGACTTTACCTAAGACTGAGCTTAAGCATGGCAGACTGACTAAATCTTTCAGAAGATATTTCAAAGCAGCCAAATATTGGGGCGGTGGCATGGCTGTTATTGGGGGCTTTTAGCCAGATTTACACTGAGAATCAAGAGCAAGGAGCCCAGCAGGGTGGCTCCAAATGTTGTGAGTTTGGCCAAAAAGCAAGTGCCAGTAAAACTGTGGACTGCAAAGATAGAACTAAGAGGATCTCCATTGCTGAGAAGGAACCAGAAAATGGAAAAGATTGCCTGAGGCTATCACAGGAGGTGGCAGGTCTCTACCCTTTGCAACCTCAGATTTGTAAAGGTCAGGGACCTTGCCTTGAGGGGAAAGCTGCTGAACCCTTTGTTCCAGAATGGTGGTGCCCTTGGCTGCACCAGGTTCCAGAATGGCACTAGCATAGAGAATTTATTCATCAAAATCAGAGTCAGAGTGTTCAGCAATACAGGCACCCGACATCTACAGCCAAAAGAAATGAAAGCCTGGCTGCTGCTCCAGCTGGCAGCAGACCATGGCATCATCTACAAGTCAGTGCGTGCACTGAGAGCATAGGAGTTCTGAGGTTAAGAAGGCATCCACCTCAATTTCAAAGGAAGGCCTGGAAGGCTAGGCAGTGTGCCCCTGAGAGGGCAGTGTGTAAAGCTGTGAGTGAGAAGCCTATTCTGTGGTAAACCAAGAAGTCTGGAAAAGTCAGGAACGTGGCTCGTCTAAGGGAAACTGAAAAGAGGGAGCATAGCTGGCCTAAGAGAGAAGCCATGAGAGCTACTACTACCAAGAGTGCTGTAGGGGCAGAGCCACATGGAGCTTACAATTCACCACAGGTTGCTCCCAACGTCCCACAAGGACCTATAAGATTTAATACTGGCCCTTCTGGATTTTGGACTTGTGCTAGTCCCAATGCTTGGTGTTTCTACATGTACCTTTTAGAATGGTGATGTTTGTTTTGTGCCTTTGAATGTTCAATGCATTTAACTGCATTTATATAGAGGCTCACAGAAACTTGGGACTTGGACTTTTCAGCAATGCTAAAACTGTTGGGACTTTGGAAACTGTTAGAGATGTACTAAAATGTCTTTTGCATAAAGGGATGTGCATGAGTCTTTGGGAGTCCAGGGGTAGAATGTTATGGTTTGTGCATAGGTGTCCCACCAAAGCCTCATGCAGTCATGGGGTGGCTGCTGGAATTTATAATCGATTATTGGGAAAATGGGTGCTGCACCTCCCCTGGGGCAGGTGATTTGCATTTCAGTGTAAAGTAGGAAGAGAAGTTAGCTGCTTGAGCTGCTGCTAATTCTCCCTGCTCTATTGCTTTTCACTGCCACCATGGAAGGTTGCCTCTGCCATGTGCCAGTCTGCTTTGGAGCCAGCTGCATATGGACTAAAACCTCCAGTAAGTGTGAGCTAAATAAACCTTCCTTCCCTCATTTTGAGTGTCAAGTATTCACCCCAACAATGAGAGAATAGTAACTAAGACAATTTTAACTTTCTTGGCTATTAAATAGAACTAACATATGCTGAAGCACAATATAAATGAGATAATAAATAATAAAACTTAGAAACCCAAGAAGTCATGCATATGTAAATTGCTGTTACCACAGTAGAGGTAACACAATTTTGCTGTGTCAGAGCATGCTTCTCACTTGGGGCTTTCTGTACTGGGAAACACAGGCTACATGAACATAACCCTCTTCTGATTCCATCCTAGCCTCCAACAGAAAGGAAGATGAATCCTTTATGTGAACAGGTAATTTATACTGCCTATGATTCATATAACAATCAGTGAACTTATGCTGACTATCTTTTCTATGTGGAGCAGTATGTTAGGTCTTGAAGTGGGGCTTCGTGAAACACGCCTGCAGTCCCAGCACTCTGGAAATTGAGTTAGAAAGATCCTTGTGAGTTCAAGGATAGCCTGGCCTATGTAGTGAGTTCAAGTCTGAGTTGCATAGTGAGACCCTGTCTCAATAAATAAATAAATAACAAACAAATAAATGATGTGTAAATTGAAAAGAAAAATATAACAAAAAGTAAAAGGAAGTACTACCTAATTTACCAAAGTTTCCCTATTGATATTAGTGAACACCTAGAGAACTGCCTTTAGGTTGATACATTTTTGCCAGGTTTTCCTCAGCTCTTTTCATTTTCCATGTTTCATTTTTTTCTTTTTTTTTAGAATTTTTTATTTTATTTATTATTTTTTTCTTGTTTCAGAACCTTTGTTTGTTTATTCACTCTTTTTTTTTTTTTTTTTAATGGCTGGCTCAGCCCACCCCGAGGGCAGGGCTCGCGCAGCATGTGGTGCCGAGGATCGAACCGCCATCCCTGAAGCCACCCAAGCTTTTCCAAGCAGGCGCTTTAGACCACTGAGCCATCCCGCCGGGCCCCGATGTTTCATTTTTTTAAGGGTTCTAACCATAGAGTGGTACCACATAAAGAGAAAAAAAAAAAAAAAAAAAAAAAAAAAAAAAAAAAAAAAAAAAAAAAAAAAAAAAATGGAATGGTGCAACAAGGACTGTCTTAGTTACTTTGTACTCGTTGCTGGGAGAAATACCCGACACTCAAAATGAAGGAAGGACAGGTTTATTTAGCTCACGGTTTGTGGAGGTTTCAGTCCATATTCAACTGGCCCAAGGCTGAGTGTAACAGGGCAGAGAGTATCCAGTTCATGGCAGTGGAATAGCAACAAAATGGTGGCAGAGGTAGCCAACCAAATAGGGCAGCAGAGAGCAACCACTCTAGTCTGTCTCTCTGTCTCTCTTTATATTACATTCAGGATTCAGGCTCTCTGCCTTAGGATATTTGCCCTAGACCACACCCATAGTCTCAGCAGTACTCAGACCAATAATCCCATCAGTACTAAAACACAGTAATCCCAGGGATCATGGATCAAATCTCAGTCTATAAAAGTCGCCACCCAATGACTACATAAGGCTCTGGGGGGACAACTAGACATAAACCATAACAAGGACCTATATTCTTGTCTTATTTATTGTCCTGTTTAATTTTAGAGCAATTTGTTTTTCCTTGTTTCTCCTCCAGATACTGCACAATAAATAACTAGAGTTGGTGAAATGCAGAGAACAGAGGCAACTGGTCTTCTAAAAGCCCAAGCACTAAAATGAAATTAAAGTAAAACTGAACTCTCTTAGGAAGATTTTAAATGTTCCACAAATGTCCGTTGGGGGGGTGGGGAAGAATTCCTGAAAAGGATAGAATTTTATGTAGAGATCTTACAAGGTCACATGTATGTGTTCCTAGTTTTTCAGCTTCTTTTGATGTGTTTATTCTTCTTCTCTTTTTTAAATGTATTTGGTACTGAGTCTCACTATGCAGCTCAGACTTGTAGTGATCCTCCTACTTTCAGCCTCCTAAGCGTTGGGATTATAGGCATGCACCACCAAGCCTGGTCTCAGAGGCTGCCTCAACATACCCAGGGGTAGGGCCAGCATGGCCTGTGGTGCTGGGATCAAATCCCTGGTAACTGTACTTGCCTAAGCAGGCACTTAGTCTGCTGAGCTATTTTGTTGGCCCTGCTACTATTCTTTTGTAAAGTAGAGCAAAAGCTTTTTTCATTTTTAATATTGGTAAAATACAGTGTGAAAGGTTAAGAACTTGGATTTTATAATATGCAATAAGACTTGCTAAGTGACCTTGGGAAGCTCATTCTCTGTGCACTTCCAAATAAGAATTCTATGTGCTGTCCAGAGAATAACTCTAGTGAAATTTTCATGAAGAAATAAATATTACAGAGTTGTTTGCTTCTTATGTTTTAGAAGCAGAGGGCCTGCGAACTGGTACACTATTTTATGTTTTAGAACCAATACTTAAAATAGTTATAAAACAACCTTTCAGTCATCTTTAATTATACATTTTCACAAAGCTTCTCTTTTCTATATAAATTGAAATTGAGCCATGAGAAACTCTACTATAGATGAGAAAGACTTACGAGAATTGACCCTTAGCAAACAAAAGTCTCTAGCTCCAAGACATGCAAAAAAAAAAAAGAAAAAAAGAAAATATTCAGCTAAAGACAGAAGTATTTTCTATCTCATCCTGAAGCATTATTATTTTTACTTTTATTGTAAACTTCTTAAATCCTCTATTAATTAACCTTAAATGTATGTGTAAGTTAGCCACTCAACTGTAGTGTTCAAAATTGCTTTTCAATTATATTTCTGGATTACAGCCTCTCAAATTGCTAAAAGAGAAAAAAAAACTCTTTATTGGAAAGCCAGCCTCTCTGAGATTTCCCATAGAAGGAATAAGAAAAACATCTTTTTTAACGAAAGTGTGTTATAATGCAATGTAACTCAAAAAAAATGTGCAAGAGATTATCTGATGTAGAGGGTTAATATTAATAAAGAAACGTTTGAATAAAGAGTCATGAGGAACTAATACCTTTAAATTTTCTATTAGTGTACACATTTCAAAATTTAGTTCTCAATACTATAGGATGGAAGAAATGTTTTTTTCTTTTTACTTTTTCACCTGAATTTTAGATGACAACTTGAAAATGTTCTCTTTAAATTGCCCACAGCATGGTCAAATCTCATCCTCTAGCTCTGTCCCCAAACAAAGTCAGGGAAAGCTCTTGAAAGTCACTTATTTTACATCCTAGCCCCAGGTTAAGCCAAAATAATCCAGGAGGAGGAAAATAACAATCACAACAACAAAAAATTTCCCACAGGGAGCTGCACAGCCCAGATGCCCAGACGTCCATGGGATCTTAATGAGGGTCATAGGTCAGGGCTAAAGAGCCTGGTGAAAGAGAGAACCAAGATCCTGTTTCCATTTTAATGCCCCTATGTTTATGTTTTGCTTCTGCAGGGGAAAGGCCCAGACAATTCCACTTCCAGGGAGGCCAGAGGAAAATGCACTAGATGTAGTAGTTTGACAGAAAAACAAAGGTGTTTCAGGGGCCTAAGGGTAGGCTCAGTTAAAAAAAATGCAGAACTGCCAAAAAATATACTTAGCTTAACATTCTCATCCAGCCCTGGCCTAAAAATGAAAGAACATTGTGAAAATAAGCCAGTTGTTTTCCGTCTGTGTCTTCACCTCTGCACCCCACACCTCCAGAGAGGGCTACCAGTGTCCCAATTTAGCAGCAGTGTTGGTTACATAAATGCCATGAGCCAGCTCAACATCCTGGTCTCCCTGTTTGTCACGCTTGACCTTCCCATCGCACTCTGACAAACTTCAATCTATAATAGCACTTACTTTATTTATCTGAGGGACAGACATTATAGTTTAGCATTAATTTAAAATTGCCAGGTTTCTTGGTCGCTTAGTTCAGGAAAAAAAGTGGGGTTTTTTTTGTTTTGTTTTGTTTTTGACAGCAAAATTTCCTCCTGTGGGCAAAATGCCAGGGTCTGACCCTGTAACCCTTAAACAATCATCCTTTACTCAGCCTTTGAACCTTTGTTGACCTGTGAAACTAGATCCACATCAATATTTCATGTAGTCCTCAGCTTATCACTTTTAGATAACTTGAACTTCTGGTTTCAAGACTGGGCCCAGCTGGGAACCCCGTAACGGCATGAGCATGTACACCCCACACAGAAGTTCAGTGGGGATCAGCATTGCCACATCTCATTTACCCTTGCCTTGCCAATGTCCTGTTATCCTTGGCTAAAATTTGGGAACACTGGGCTTATCAGACTCTCTTGTGGTTGAAGAGATGGGAGAAAACAACACAACAGCCTCACCCCAACGATAGGCAGTGTGGCTGTTTGGTGTAGTTCTGCTGCCGAAAATGAAATAAGCCATAGGTCCTAAAGGTGAACAATCGCTAACAAAGTTTAATGGGTGCTTCCTCTGTACAAACCTTGCAGTAGGCACTTTTGATGAATCCTCTCTCTCTGAATCTGTTCAACAAGACAAGGTAGTCATTTTCCCATTTTATAGATAAGGAAACTGAGGGTTCATAATGTTGCAGTTAAAGAGCTAGAAATGTCTAGGCCCAGGCTTCACACCCAGCCTTATTCGCGGCATGTTCTATTCACTATAGCAGCCTCTGTTAAAGAACGTGTGGGTAGAAGAATCTCACAAGGAATTCTGACACTTTTTTTCCTCAACCATCTCTACCACTTCCTAGAAATATTCCATTTCCTAAGGCAAGTTGGGTTATAAACATCTACACATGAAGAAAAGTATCCTATATCCCATCCAGGAAGCTCTGAAACAAAAGATCAGAACCACAGATTATTATATAGAATAAGTAGATCGATAGATTTTGTGAATTGTACAACTTTCTATGAACGCTTTATAACCAATAAGCTCTTTGTGGACAGGGACTTTGTCTTACAAAGCATTACACTTTCACTCTTTCACTGAGCAAATCTACTGATGGCTGCAGTATTCCAGACACAACAGAGGTCTTTCATGGGCATCAGTCAAAAATTTGAAGTCCCAGAGTTTAAAGACCAGCTCTATCCCTCATGGGGCAGGGTCCAGAGTGGACACTCAAGCAGGAACTGCTAATATGTTAAGGAATGGTCGGACAGGAGAGATATAATGAATACAATTTTAATAGGTATCGCTTTAACCTTTTTATTGTTGGTTGGGTCACATAAAATTAAAAATACCCTTTTTAGATTTTTTATTTATTTGATACAGAGTCTCACTATGCAGTCCAGACTCATAGTGATCTTCCTGTCTCAGCCTCCCCAGCGCTGGAATGACAGACATGAGCCACAACCTCCAGTTTCAGGGCCGGCACATCGTGGAGCCAGCATGGCATTAGGTACCAGTGGTTGAACTCAGGTCCTGGCACTTGTCAGGCAGGTGTTTAGATCACTGATCTATCTCCCCAGCCTCCAAAATTAACCCTTTTATGTTAATTACTCAGAAAACATTGTATTCTATCTCTATTCAGTATCACTAGTACAATCCCCTTTCCCTAAACAATAAATACTTCTATGCAGTTCAAGGGGAAAACATAACACTGCCTGTTCATCAGTGAGGAAGAAGCTCCCACTTTTCCTGTACTGGCGATGGGTCTTTAACTCTGTCCTTTTGGTGGATCATTGAAATCCTCTGAAAAATGGCAGCACAGGTTGGCTGTGTCCCTAAGCAAAGCTACACATTCTAGTTTGTTTTATTTCCATCTTCTTGGTAGTCAAGAATCAAGCATTTCTGTTACAGCAACCAAAAAAAGCAAACAATGAAATGGGATGCAGTATTTGTTATCCTAAACTCATAGTTTAGGTACTAAAGAATTTTTTACAATTTTTGTAGAATGTGTCTTTGTTCCTATGACTGGTCTTGATTTCTAATGCTTGCTAAACAGAACTGCCCCTCTAGCAATTGTTAAGTAAGTCAAAATTTCAGACATAGAAAATGTTGATCTAAATAAACTACTATATCCAATAGCATTCAGCTGAGATAGCTAAAAATACAATTTCCTTTCATTAGATAAAATATCTCTTCTTCAGTCATCAGTTCTGTTACTAACTCATACTCAGATCAGCTTAGGTTTATTCTTCCTAAAGTAATTGTTTATTGTGTAACTAATACATCATTCTGTAAAATGAAACAAGTTTCCAATCTCATCTTTATCCTTTATAAGTTGGTTTTCTTTTAAAACTAGATACCTATTTCAGGAATTTACATATTTTTATATCAGAAAAATAAACAAATAAAATATTTGAGAGTAATAAACCAAAAGTAGCAGATATCTAGTAAACATTTCCCAAAAAGTCAAGCCCATTTTGCAGTGATTAAAATAGGTGATGGCTTGGAGTCCATCATGAAATCTACCATTTGATCAGGAACTTGGGAGTACATTTAAGAGAAGATGCTTGTGCTCACAGGCTTTTATAGGCCATTTAAGAAAGGAGTAGTATCATTGCTAAAAATAGTAATCAAAAGACTTCTTTATTTTAAAGAGTAAACAAAGCAATACAAAATGGTAAAAATCCTTCAAAATTTCAAAACGAACAGAAAACGAGAGCATAGTCATATATGTACGCCGGTCTTGACCTCAGGAGTCCAGAACCCTCAGTAAGTCATAGCACAATCTTAGTGAACTATGTGGGCGAGAGAATTGGAAGTTAGGTCCAAGAGCTTTCTCACTTCTTCAGTCAGACTATAAATTAAGTTCCTTCTAATACCTTTGGATCAATTTATCTTCCCAAGCACCATTTGTCAATCAAGAACAAACACATCAAGTTGGCTTAAAGGTCTGCACAGCAGACAATCCAAGATCCATTGTTTACTCTGTTAGTGTTGTCTCTTTACTAATCACTGGAAAACAAGATGGGCATGGTGATGGACATGGTATCGTGAGACGGGAGACCCCTGAAACTGGGAACTGTTTTAAACTAGTAACACAAAGGGACCAGGAATATAGCTCAGTGGAATAAGTGTCTGCTTGGCAAGCTCAAAGTCCTGAGTTCAATCCCTGGTACCACAAAATAAACAAATAAATAAATAAATAAATAAATATATAAATAAATAAATAAAATAGTAACATTGGCTCAAGAAACCATTTTATAAACTTGAGCTGTATCAAGATTTTTACTTTCTAGTTATTCTAGCCTTAAAGGTTAAATTCTTATAAAGTGCAAAGGAATGTAAAATCTGAGATTATTTTAACATCTAAATTTCCATTTCTTTCATTTTACTACATATATATATATATATATATATATATATATATATATATATATGCCAGAATGCTTACCTTCTAAATGAAATAGGACCTAAAGTCAAGTTTTCACATTATCCATGGCTCTGTTACAGTCAAATAGATTGGAGGTATTTTACAACCTGTGAATAAGCACTTCACTGTATGTTTGTAAGAGCAATTCTAGGTACAAGACAAACTCCTTCAAAATAAATCAGTCCATTTTCAAGCAAATGACTTTTTTTGAAAATCAAACACTTTCTGTTCTCTGAAATTGTGAAGGATATCTGCACCTTAGTCATTTCACAAAATGCATAGTGTTTGGGCCAGTATCTCTTCATTGTCAAAATGATCTCCTGCAACAATCTCGCTTTCAGGCCAGGCATGGTGGTGCACACCTGAAATCCTGGCACTTTGCAAAACTGAAGCAGGAGGATCGATATGAGTTTGAGACCAGCCTAGGCTACAAAAGAAAGCTCCAGGCCAGCCTGAACTACATAGTGAAGCCCTGTCTCAAAAAGACAGAAAGAAAAAAAAAAATTCTCACTTTCAATTTAGTCCAAAATAATCTGCCTTTCTTTCTTAAAGGTGAGTTAATGAATGGAAAATAGCGAAGTCTCTCCTACTGTCCCTCAGTTTATTTGCTGGCTTGTGTTCATCGATCTGTTTTCTTGAGTGCATTCTGGCAGTGCACAGCGCTCACTCCCCCGGTGTGGGGCAGCATGTGTACGGAACATGTCTTAGTTTCTTTTCCACCGCTTTCTCTTTTCTCTCCCCAGTACATCTCTTGACTCCCTCCTCTTCCTACCCGAGAACACTATCTCCCCACTTCATATTATCGATCTTTTGTTTTCATCTTTTTAATAGCTCAGGTTTCTTATGTAAAAGAGAAGTCCTGTGCAATTTCAGCATGTGCGCCTGATTCAGTATACTTAATATCATGATCTCTAGGTGCGTCCATTTGCCTATAGTTAACTCAGTTTTATCTTTCTTTAGGGCAGAGAAGTGCTCCATTGTATACTACCATAAATAAATGTGCGTAAGTACCACATTTTTTCTATCCACCAATCAGTTTAAGGGCATATGGGAAGTACCCAAGATTTAGTTACTATGAATTTTTCTGATTTAAACAATGAATCATTACTCCATGATGTCTTTAACCATTTCAGGCAAAAAGGGTAATAACTGAGTCAACTCAAAAAAAAAAAAAAAAAAATTCATTGGCTGGGGAAGATAGCTTAGTAGAATAAGTGCTTGCCTGGGAAGCACAATGTCCTGAGTTCTACCTCCAGTACTGCCAACAAACAAACAAACAAACAAAAGCAAAACTGATTCAAAGGGAATTTCCTGTGCTGGTTTTGTGAGAAAGCTCCATACTGAGTTCCATGGTAGTTATACTAGTTTACATTCCCACCAGCAACATAGAAAGATCTCTTCTTTCTCTCTGGTTGGCCTGCACTTGTTATTACTTGATATCTTGACAATGACCACTCTGGGGTGAAATAGAATCTCTATGTTGTTTTAATTTGCATCTCTCTAATGGTCAGTGATGTTGTGTATATGTCTTCATATTTTATTGGAAATTTGTACTAGGCCTTTCATTTTGTGGGTGCAATGTGTTAGTCCTTTGTCTGAGGAATATCTGGTGATTTTTTCCCACATTTTCTTTACATTTTGTTGGGTTTTTTTTTTTTTTTTTTTTTTTTTTTTTTTTTTTTTTTTTTTTTTTTTTTTTTTTTTTTTTTTTTTTTTTTTTTTTTTTTTTTCTTTCTCTTGTGCACAAGCTTTTTAGTTGCATGTTAATTCCATTTGTTGTTCAAAAAAAAACATATGCTTGCCTCTATGACTTCATGAGTTTTACCTGTTGTATCTCCCATCAGGTCAAGTGTTTCTATTTTAAAATTTAGTTCTTCAATCAATTCTACTTTTAGTTTAGTACATGGTGACAGATATGAAACTATATTCAATCTTCTGCTTGTAGAGCTAGTTTCTACAATTCCATGTATTAAAGAGGCTATCTTTCTTCTGGTGCCTGGTTTTGGTCGCTCTGTCAAAACTCATTTATTTGAATATGCTTAGAGTTGCTTCTAAGTCCTCTGTTCTGTTCCATTGGTGCTCGTGCCAGCTTTTGTGTCAGTTCCATGTTGCTTTTACATGGTAGCACTGTATTATAATTTCACATTCTACTTTGATTTTGTTACCAGGACCTTTGCTGTCTGGGTTTCTTCTGGCTCCATATGAATTTTAAGATTGTTTTCTCCAGTATTATAAAGAATGCTATTGGCATTTTGATTGTATTAACTGTATATCAGTTTTGGTAACTTATTCTTTTTTTAACAATATTGGTTCTACCTATCTACAAACAGGGAATATCTTCCCATTTTCTGATGTCCTCTTTGACCATTTTTTCAGAGTGTAGTAGTTTTCACTGTAAACATGTTTCACTTCCTTAGTGAGGTCAATCCCTAAGTATTTAAATTTTCTTAAAGATATTGTGAACGGCATTTTTTCCTAATTTCTTTCCCATGAATTCACTATAAGTAGAAAAGAATGCTATTATTTTTATGTTGATTTTGTATCCTACTTAATATAGGAATTTGCTTCTTATTTTTAAGAGTATGTTAGTGGATTTTGACATTCTTCTGTGCAAAGAATCATATCATCTACACATAGTGAAGTACTTTCCTATGCCCCCACCCTTTAGAATTTTAAGAAGTTACCAAGTCTTTAAAATAATGTACTGAGGGTCTGCAAGATAGCTCAGTGGACTAAGCACATCTTAGGGCTTAGGCCAGGTTTGGCCAGGACCAAGCTGAACCAGCCCTGACCCTGGCACACGAGCCAATCACCAAGACAAGTGTGAGATATGTAATAAGACTCTGTACCAAAACATTAAAAGAAAAAAAAACATGTACTGAGTCTGAGGTTCCAAGGGAGTGGACCACATACATCCAGAGAAAATAACATTTGACTCTTTCGGTGCAGTTTAATATTAAATGATTCTATTTATGTTTTATTAATTGCAGTCTATAGTGGTCTTAACTCTAGAAAATACAGGCTTTAGAAACCCCATCCCCAAAAAAGTAGAGTTACTTATTTCATGAGTCTACACAAAGATTCCTATTATTATATAAATTGGATGAAATTACAGCACTTCAGAAAGTGTGCTTTTCAAAGAAGGCAAGCTAAGTAGGCTCCTGAAAGTCTCTCAGATAGATAGCACAGTGGGAGGGAAACAGAATATCCTTCTGTTTTCTATTAAAGTTATGTTCTGCACCACATTTGATTGCTAAACATCTGGCACTCTTTTTTCTGATAACATATTTTGGGAAGTGTATAGTGCTAAGCCTTTGAAGCTCGGCTGGTAGTTCTTAAATGTGGTGAACAAGAGAAGATAAGAACTCAGATTTTTCCTCCATATCAAAAGTGGCAAAAGTAGCTTAGATTCTTCCTTTATTTTCTTTATTCTTTATAGTTGGATGCAGGACAATGTTCCTTGTTTCCTTTGCCATGTAATAAGAAGAAACTACCATGTACATTGCTAGAATGCTATGCCCATTTTCATGAGAGTGTGTGGAATAAGGTTTACTGAGAGACAAACCAGAGTTTCCAAGGTTAGAAGGTCTAAAAGATAGCACACCCTCTGGCTCTGATAAAGACATTATGTAGCATTTGTTTTCTAAGGAGTACTACATTCATTTACAGAGGCTATCATTTCCAACAATACAACAAAAGCTTCTTCAAATTAAGGATCAGCATTTTGAAACTGGAAGAAACCATAAAGTTGAGAGACCCACCTTTACATTTGGGCAACGATAAGACACTAAATTTCGAAGAGGTAAAGTTACTTACTAAATAGCCTGTTGCTATTTAAGAATATGTAAAGGGAGTCACTAGATGCTTACAGCTAAGCATTTTTATAAATAAGACATGGATGTTTGTAAAACTAAAGGAGGGTGTCTTGTTACCTTCTGGTTGCTGGGACATAATAGCCAACACCCACGAGGTAAAAAGTGAAGGGTTTACTTTGGCTCACAGTTTGTAGAAGTTTTAGTCTTGAAACTAAGTGGCTGGCTCCAAGGCAGAGTGGCAGATGACATGGCAGAGGAGAAGTGGTTCATGGAGGAAGTAGGGAGCCATGGAGGGATAAGGAGGGATGTCCTCTGATAGGCCACGTCCATACTGGCCTACCTCTCCCCACCAGGCCACCTATGTACGAGTGCATGAGGTTTTGAGAGACAGCTTGATGTAAGCCAGGACAGAAGGGCAAGCAAAAATGTGATATGACGCCCAATGTAACAAATATCTAAATAACTAGATAATTTAACATCAAAATAACTAAATAACTAATGCTATCTACAAATTTGTCTCCTAAAATTCTAGCCATCAAAAAAGAAGATGCAGCTGGCCTGATAGCTCAGTGATGGCTAGCTCGATCCCCAGCATGTCGTGCCAGCTGTGCCCCCAGGGTGTGCTGGGAGGGTGATTGAGACTCGGTGTGGTGGCGTGATCCAGTAATCCCAACTCTTTGGGAGGTTGAACATAGGTGGCTCACTATAACCCCAATCTATGTAATGAGACCCTAGAGATCCTGTAGACCCTGCTTAAATACAGAAAGAAGAAAAAAGTTTTGATATGTTACATATCACTAACTATCCATAGTAAAAATGAGTTTCTCACCTGGATCATCCTTAGGACAACCCTGCATCACCACATGAATCATCTCTGGGCAAGATGCATGCCTACAATAGTAAGTTGAATGGCACTGGTGTCCTTTTAAAAAGTCTTAGGGCATAATGCTAAAGTACAGTGAACTTGCTAGACACCAAAGCTATTCTATTTAGGTGCATTGTTACAAGATCCAGATTTATCCAGGGAGAAAACTGGCATCCAGGAGTGGAAGGACAACAGATCTTTCCCTATGCATTTATTCAACACCTATTCTTTCCCAGGCTGTATTCTACGTGCTCTTTGTACATGAACAAACTTCATTCTTGTAGCAACCTTGTATATAAATAAAAACCATATGTACATGACTTTCCCAAGCGTAGTACATTCAGCTAGTGAAGGCTAGAAGCCCCTACCTGGTTCCAGAGTCTCTAAGCCTCAATGTGCTACTGGCTGGTACCAGTACCACTTGACTTCCCAGTGGGGCATCTCTCTTCCATATTCCAATTCCTTCAACAGTTCTCAATCTTAGGATTTATGAATGAGTACACATTATTTAAAATATGTTTTTGGAGCATTGATAGTGTTGTCTACCAATCTGTACAACAAAAGTTGCAGAAAGTTGCTATTTTTGAGCCCTCCCTCCATGCTGGGGAAAAAAAAAAATTCTCCAAACTGATTTTTTTTTTTAATCAAAACCAACCAACCCTTAGAATCGCTGAAAAGGATAGTCTTCACCTGTCTCTGTGGGAAAGTAGAACAAGGAATACCAGTTAAGTTCCAGAGCTCCTAGTGAAATAATTCACCATAGAAAAGATTCCTGACACCACAGGGAAAAGGCACTTCTGCTAACACTTCTAAATGTCCCTTAACCATGCTCTCCTACTTACTTTGTAATGATTGCATGTTTTCCCTTCGGGCCTACTAAAGTATTTAATTGCAATTACACTCATTTACATAGCAGATGAGGCTAATTGCTGGTATTAGTTACCAAATGTATGCTTGTATTGTGAGGGTGAAAAAAATGCCCTACAGAAAAGAAAATGACTGTGCCTCTAATTAAGGAGTTATGAAGTCAGAATGAGCTGGTTCCAAGATGTAAATATGAAATTGAGGGCTTTCAGAACTCTATAATGGTTTTTTATTACTCCATCTCACTTCCTTGATTACACACAATGTTTAGAGACTAAAGATAAATATAGTGCAATGTTCACAGTGCTGACCTGATTGCTAGGCACGTTGTCTCACACATAGATTGAAATAAATGCAGTTGTCTTGCAAGTCCATGATAAATGGTAGGTTATGAGTACCTGGTCTTCATTTATTTGGCTATTCAATTGCAAATCCTGGCTCTACCACCACTTGTAAGAGAGGTACTGACACCCTCAAATACACACACTTTGGTATGCAGGGCTTGTTTTGCATGTGTAACACAGAGTAAACAAAGAAATCATGAAACATGATGCAAATTCTTCAGGCAAGAGCAAAATTTAGAAATTTGGGGGCTCTTCTGATTGTGTTCTGATGAATCTCTGTGCTGCCATCATAATAACAAAAAGATGGAATTTGTGAGAAGTCTTCCAGTGTCACTGAGGGTACAGAGTTCATGCTTCTGAACCCATATTGATGTATCACAGTGAACTTAAGGCTGAATGGTAGTCAATAAGAAAGAATGACAAAAATGAATAACAGGAAAAAAAAGCATGACAGTACTTAGTACCAACTGCAAACCAGTTCAGGAAGTCAGAGAGGGGAGGTTTCTGGAAGACAAGTGCCCCTTGAAAAGACATTACAAGAAAATATCCTTGTTTACCAAAGACTTGCAGCTAACAAACAGACCAACTCTCATAGAGCTTTAGCTGGACAAACTCAGCACCTAAGAACTTGTCTCTCAGGATGAGTTTTCACCAATAGCTGTTTTCCAAGTTCCTTATTTCTCTCTTCTTAGTTCTGGCTTTAATCACCACCATCACTTATTCTTTCTGTTAAAGACAAATTATTACTTTAAAAAAATAAGCTTTTTTTTAAAAAAGTAAGCTTTTTTTAAAATTAAAATATAAGCTTTTAAAAAAAATAAATAAACTTTTATAGCCCTAAAACAGATTTGCTTTGTTAATTTTCTCTTTGCTGACTGCTTAGCTGTAATGATACTACACTGGGTAGTGTTCAGTTACCTATACAGGTCCTCTCATGGGAGGGTCTGGCTGTTGTCCAAGCTTCTGCCTTTCCTTTAACTCCTTGTTCAAAAAGTGGCCAAGGAAAAAGGTTATTGGGAAAGAAAAAGGAAGAGGTAAAGAAAAAAAGATGGGAGAAATCCTCCAAGTCACTAATAAGATGCATTCCATGGATACCCACAGCCTCATCCCTCTTAGTAAGCATTCTTTTGAAATACAGGCTTTTGGTAAACCAGTCCCAGGTGGTATGATGACACGGTCAGCTGAGTGCTATTTTTTACTCCTATGTGAAAATCCATTTGGTGTTATATCCCATTCTGTGGCACTCAAGCAGTGCAATCGCTGAGCTCTTGTGCCAAATGTAAACAGGACATCCTTTCAGATACCAAGGTCCAGCTGGCAAGAGCACACACCCTCTGCTTTTCAGCTTGTTCGGGAAACCGACCCTAGCCCTTTCATAGAGAGATGGTGGAAAAGGGTAAACCTACTCTCCTATTTGAGATATAAACAGAATGCTTAAAAAACATCTTTTTCTCACTATTGTTTGATGTGTTACTCACCATCTTTTAATACTTCTTACTCCACAGCAGCACCTGCAGGCTAAAATTGTCACAAGCCACACACTGGTGTTGGCTTTTTGGTGTTCACTGGGGAGCATTTATCCTCAAACCTTAGAATTAGACTGTTAAGACCACAGGAAACCTGATCGTGCAACAGCATAATATTTTGTTTTTGAAAATCATAATAAATACTGAAATATGAATAAAGGACATAGGCTTGAATTAGCCTAATATTCTGGTCAACTGCTGTGTTAGGTATTCGTGTATATATCTCCTTGAAACTAGGTTGAGAATATATATATTTCCCATTTCATGCCATAAAAATTTAATTATATATCAGAGAGAGATACAAATATATATATATATATATATATATATATATATATATATATATATATAATCTATCTGCATAGCAGTGAAAAACAAAAGTTACATTAACAAGAATTTGGTGAAGTACAAGTTTTAAACAATGTGGAAGCTTAGAGGTTAAGGGTATCAGTGAGAGAATGATACCAGGAAATGCTTTAGGGAAGGAGTGAAATTCTCATGGCACTCCCCTTCCACATTGCCAAAGGAAAGGAAATACTTTCACTTGGGAGTTTAAGAATGACTGATCATAATCCTTGTTGAGAAACAAATGAGTTTTACTTGGGCTGTAATTTCTTTCTTTCTGTGTTACTTTGTCCTCTTATTTTTTCATACTATTTTTTTTTTCTTCTTCTTTTTGAGACAGGGCCTCACTATGCAGTTAAGGCTGGCCTTGAGCTCATTTTTGTAGCCCAGGCTGGTCTCAAACTAACAGCAATTTTCCTGCCTCAGCCTCCCAAGTGCTAGGATTATAAGTATGCACCACCACACCCAGCTTTCATACTATGTTGCATTCACTTATTTAATTGAAGTTCAGAGTCTATACCACTTCTCCTGGGTATTTCTTCTCTTAACTGATTCACTTGTCTTTGGCACCTGCTCACCAGAGTAGGTCCCAGTTGGAGGGTCTTCTTGATTTACTTTTCCTCTCACCTTACTCCATTCCATGGGAAGAAAATGATTAGATCAAGATAAACAACACATCCTAATTGGGTCCAAGAGTTTTGATTGAGGTGATTACAGAATTCAGTTGTTCTTACATCCAAATACAAGCACAGCAATTGTCTCAGTGAAGTGGGCATCAGACATGTTTACAAGGATCAGAAAGTTGAAGAAAGTACTTCCTGCTTTCCTGACTTTCCAGGTAGCATTTCAATTCTGTCCCAGAGATTGGCTGCATTCTTTCAAGCACCCAGTCTCTCTATTGCCAAAATAAAGTAACAGTATTGTCCTAAGGAGCCAGTTTTCTGTTACTGGAAACCAGAGTCTCAAACAAAGCTTCATTTAAAAGATATCTCCTTTTCCTAATCACCTATTGAATTCTAGAACTTACTCGTCATCCAGCACTAAAGGCAAACCCAAAATGCCCCATTTTCCTTTATAGCTAGCAGATCTATATAATGAATACAATGGTCAAATTTAAACAAGACTTAAGACTAGCTAATTAAAATCAAATTCCTTCCAGAAGTTTGTCAAGTATTATTTGAATTCAAGAGTGTACTGAATTCAGATAATAACCAGTTGTTAGTACATTGACTTATTAAGACTTATTAAGACTTGAAATAACTTTACTCTGAACTTTCATATGCAAAATTTAGATGTTTTATGTGGTAGTTTGTTTTCTAAAATATCAATAAAGTAAGCATACACTTAAATAATACTATGGCATAATGTTGTAAAATAAAACATTCACAAAAGAGGTTTGTAATCAGATTTCTAAGCAAGTAAATCTGGGCAGCAAAAAGAAAGACTCTGGTTAAATTCGATTTTGATAATTTAGAAAATACCTATGAGGGCAGCCAGACAGCTCAGTGGATTAAAGTGCCTGCTTAGACAGATGCAGGGGCCAGGGATTTGATCCTGGCCTGCCATGCCAGCCTGGCCCCCAGGGCATAATGAGACAGGGGTTGAGACTGGGCATGTTGGTGAGCACCTGTAATCCCAGCTCTTGGGAAGCTAAAAACAAGAAAATCACTAGAAGTCCGATCTATGTCGTGAGACCCTATAGACGCTGTAGATCGGTGGTTCTCAGCCTTTCTAATGCTGTGGCACCGCAATACAGTTCCTCATGTTGCAGTGACTCCAAACCAAAATAATTTGGGTTGCTACTTCAAAACTGTAATTTTGCTACAGTTATGATTCGGAATGGCTTTAAGAGACCCTGTGTTTTGATCGTTCGACCCCCGCCCGGGTCGCGACCCACATGTTGAGAACCGCTGCCAGCGTAGAACCTACACTGAATACAAAAAAAGAAAGAAGAAAACATCGATGAGAAGGCTAAATATTTTCACTGGACTATGAACATATATTTTCAACAGTCAAGTGTGTGCCTTGACAATATCATGCTCAGAGTCATGGATCCCTGCAAACTGATGTTTTCTGAACAATTACTTTCTGTTTTCATCAAGAGTCACAAATAATGCTGAAGAAGTGGATCTCCCTTCTACACCCTAATATCAGTCTTCCCATGAATAGCTCACCATCACCCCTGAAAAGAACTCAAGAGCGGGGTGTGAGGGCACAGCTCTGTTTCAAATGTCTGATTCTGGTTCTATACAAGTTCCTAGGAGTCACCTACTAACCCTGCCAGACTGAAGATCCCCCTGCACTCCCTCCTACTTCTAACATAGGCACTCTTTCCATCACACTCCTTCTGTACAATGCCTAGTGCTCCTGACTTCATCATCCTCCACCATCATTTATCTAAGTTCTCTTACTATAGGGCCCTGTCCTTGACATTAAAATGATGTTTTAGTGCTAATATGTTATTCTACTATCTCTTCAAGCTAGCCAAGTTGGGACCTTAAGAAGCTTTGTATTAAAAACATTTAATTCCAGATCACAAATATTTTTTAACTTTCTGCATATCCTATAAAATATAATCAATATGCTACCCATCACTGAATTTCTAGCTAAGTTATTCTGGTTCTTTCTCAGTGTCTTTCCATTCTTTTCTTCTCTACATATTCATAAGCTCATGCCAGAGAGTGACATTAGCCAAACTACATGTGGCTGTAGCTAAAAACCACATGATATATCCAGAATTTATTATTTTGCTCCTATAGTATGGCCCCATTGAAACCATTTGGACAAACTTTATCCCAACTTCCCCTTAAAGAGAATGGAATGACCTATTACTTCTAAAGCTTTGTATCCAAAGCATTCTGTTTCAGTAAATAACTTTGGCCACCTTCTAGAAAAAAACTAGGCATATTCTAGATATTTACAAAGTTCATGAGCACCTATTTTATATAAAGCACCCCTTTGTTACGAAGATGTAAATATAATTAGTATTTTTTCCTGATTTAAAAAACAAAACAAAACAAAAAAAAAAAAAACTACAGTCTAGCACTGGGGTGTAGCTCAGTGGAAAGGCCTCAGTCCAGTCCCGTTTTGCAAACAAAACAAAAACCTACAGAATATTACAATGTAGCTTACTTTACTGATAACAAAAATCACAAAACCAATAATATTTCTTTATTATTAAACAAGAGGAAAGTACATTTCGTATTACTTTTCAGAGTTGTTTCCACCAAATGAATGAGATAAAATTTTGAAGAACTTTTCAAATCACTAAAAGTTGTGGTCTAAAGAATGTAGGCAAATATTTGCATAATTTCTTATGCTTTGATCAGCTAGCTAAACAGAGAATGATCCTATACCTTCCACAGTGTCCACTGAGTGTTACTCAACTGCATGGATGGAAACAATTTGCTCTAGAATGGTTTATGATCAGAATGCTCACTTTGTTAACATTAGCCATGAACTTTAGGTCCTGTAGGAGAGAGTCAAGGGGCAACATAACACCAAACTTCAAAGCCTAGGAGAGAGCTATGAAGAAATGAAGGTGACAGTTAAGCCATAGTAGGCTGGAGAACTAAGTGGTTCTATACAAATTCACACACACACGCGCGCGCGCGCGTGCATGCCAACAGGAGGCATATCAAGCCAAATGTTTGATTCTGGAAGACTGACTGCTGAGGCAAATTTATCTTACTCCAAGAAATACAAACACTACAGAATATATTCAACTAAAGATGACAAGGTACTATAGAGAAATACTCAAATATTAATAATGGTTAGGCCCTCTTTTAATATTGCCTTATGAAAAATCCCAGAAATCATAAATATGCTTCCAAACGCTCCAAAGATTCATCAAAAATGCTGCTATTAACTTGAGTCTAGGAAAAGATGTTTTTCTCTCCCTACTTCCTCTTCTCATGGGGGTGATACATTTCTGAAAAGAGTTTCTTTAAATGTTCACTCCCAAAACAAGCAAGGATATGTAAAAGTGAATCAGGTTCTCGCATTATGGACTTAGAAGTTGATCTGTCTGCTTTGTAGCAGTCTAAGAGGAAAAAAAAAAAAAAAAGACTTTCAAAAGCTGCACCAAAGTATCTCTCACTTTCTACATCATAGTTTTTCGGAAAGGACATGAACTCAAGATAGAATGCAGTTGCTCAAAAAGTAGGTGTGTTCAGGAAATAGGAGAGTGACAGGGAACAGTGAAAGGGCATTTGCATCTGGTCTTTGGGAAGACTGGTGGAAAAATTTTTCCAAATATGCTAAGGAATGACAAGACAAGTTGGATATTTAGTGATAAGGGGAAACCTTGGCCTTAGAGAAATACGGTAAAATTATTGAGACATTCAATATTCTGATTTTTGGCTTAAGAAATGTGTGTGTGTTTGTGTGTGTGTGTGTGTGCAAGTCTGTGTGCATATGTGTTTTAATCAAAAAGTATAAAAATAATTCAAGACTTGGACAGTCACATTTTTCTTTTTAGGAAATCTCCACCTCTATTTAAATTATGAATACAGATAATTGTATCTTTCATTTGAGTGTAATCTATTTTAGAAGTTAGGATGAATGAATAAACGAGAATTTTCCTCTATCCTCCTCCTCCTGTACATTCTCTATGATAATCCTCCTGACCTTCACTTTCTATACTTTTATTTTAGCCTGTTTTGTGACACTATGCAACACTATTGTGTGTGTGTGTGTGCGTGTATGTGTGTATGTGTATGTATGTATGTGTGTTTAATGCTTCATTTCTTGTTTTTATTCCAAACAGTACATATTTTCAACATTTTATGGTATGATTTTGTACTTGTCATTTACATGAATTACAAGGTTTTCATTGTACAAAATCTATTAGGTTTTTACCACCTCAAGTCAGTTGTCTGTTTTGTCGCTTGCTTGCAAAGAAAGTGAATATGATTTGTTTAAAAGTAAATTCACCTTGAGGAACACAAATCAGAACTGGGAGCAGAGGGATAGTCTTAGCTGTCACCGAGTCGCTGTAGGTCGCCCATCTTCACACTGATATTTCATTTGGTCTGCTAACAAACACATAATTTCAAGGAAGCCTGAAGTATAACAAGCAAAATCTGGCATTCTCTTCTGTATGTACTCTTTGTCCTTCTATATCATTTTGAGTTAAAATAGCCAGCTTGTCAAGTGCTTTGGCCTTTTAGAGATGAGACGCGCACTAGAAATACAGGAATATATGGATGTCTTTTTATATAGGCTTTCTCTAACCCAATTTAGCTACAGGGAGATATAAAAGACAAATGTGTTGACAAATGACAAGATGTTACTTACTGTAAAAATATTATTGCATGCACACCATTTCCTGTTATGGTGCATATATTTATTGACTGCAACTTTGTTCAAAATGAACTGCATATTAAGAGAAACATACTGCTTTCAGAGCTATTCTAGTTTGATTTTGAATTCTCTGAAAGTAGCTATTAAAAAAAAACCTTGCTCTGAACTTAATAATCACAAATAGATGTGAATTTCCCCGTGAGAAACCACAAATTAAAAAAATGGATTTTATTTGAAGCAAAAGTGGTTTTGGCCAGAAATAGATAAAACTATTTCAAATAAAATATGTGAAGTATGTGGCCCTGGAGACACATTAAAGAGTGTAACTGCCAACCTCTGCTGAAATGAGTGTTTTTCAATAATGATGTACAGATAGGCATATGGCTATTTGAATTTATTATCTATATTTCACTTAAGTCAAAGCCTTTAAAAAATATTTTGGCATAAGAATTATTATTTGTGTTTGTGAGGGCCTTGAAAATTCTAACCTCATAAGCTAATGTATAATTGATTCTAATCATTGATTACCTGAACAATATGTATTGCAGTTCCAATACTTATAAGCAATAATAAAAGGATTATGTAATAAAACTTCTTCCTTAGCTAATTAGATTATCTTTTAATATAAGACACCTAATGCCTAAAATGATATAATCAGGAACTCATTTATAGTAGTTTTCATTTTTCATCAAACCTTGACATACTTAAATCTAGGTTAGTATAACATCATAAAATCATAATGGATAAATCAAAATTGGACTCAATAATTGGAACAAAATACACATGTAAATAACAAATCTAAATACACTCTTCTTACTCAACCCAGGATTCATGGAAGTAGAATTCCATTTTTAAAAACTTGTGTCATGGAGGGCATCAGTTCTCAGCTAAGGTTATGAACCTAGATGTCTTATTCACGGATCTCAAACCATGAGGCCAAAATAGTACTAGTCAAAGGTTATTTAGTATGCCTAATTTTAATTATAGTTGTCCTGGTGGTTTATATTATGTCTGCAGAGAGCATGACGAGCATCCCATTATGGATTAGACAAGGCATAGAGTAGACATAACACTGAACTCAAGGTCTATTTGGGGGCAGTAGCACGGACACATTCTAACTGCATTTGGCAGAATGCAGGTCTAGTGATCTTTCCCAGGACTAATCCAAACATGAGCGCATGGCTAGACTTGGTAAAAAATCTTCCATCTACTGCATTTTATATAGGAAATAGGTCCACTACATTGTCCAGTCTTTTATTTGAACTCATTTTCTAATTCTGCATTTTTCCCACTGCCTTGTTCCAGCCTGTGTGTCTTACTGAGTTACCACACAAAAGAGGCAAATCTTTTTACTGTTAGATCTTCAGGGTGGGAATTCTACTGAGGTCAGTGTTGCAGAGGCTGGTACAGGATGTCCCTTCAGCTTCCCAAATCCTGGCTCAGGAAAATCACTGATAAGCCAAGCGTTTACTCTTGATTTCCCACAGCACTGAAAAAAAGTACAGCTAAAGTGACTCAGGAGAAATGGGTTGTGTTTGCCCAGCCCAGCAGGCTCCTCTTGCCCTCCCCCACGCTCCCATCCAAAACACACTCCCACACACCATCTCGGTCGGTTTTTAATTTTTTCTTCCTCTTTGGCTTATGCTGTTCTTTTTTGGTCTCTGGCCCTAGTTATGACAGCTGATTGACATAACTGGCAGTTCCCCTGGTGTCTGGTTAGGCAGAATTCCCCCTGCAAAACTAGGATACAAACAAAGAACAGACAACAGTGTAGAAAGGAAGATGGAACAAAACAAAACCAGGAGAGAAACAGTACTGTTTGCTGAAAATATTTTTAAATTTTTCAAAAAGGAGGAGCAAACCTTTAAAAGATGGCTTTAATCATTTGTTTCTTTTTCCTTCCCTGTTGTCCTGTTGGCTATTCCTCCTCCATTAGCCCATGTACACCATTTTTAAGCTATCATTTCTCCATTTGGTGTCTTCCTTGAATTTTTTTCCTGACCCATAAACATTTTATTAATAAGAATTCTTATTTCTCACCTTCGTCAGAGCCATGCATTTGCTTTAGCTCATTGATTATTGCACCTGAACGGTAGAACCATGACTACACCAAGTACAATTGTGAGAAATGGCTGTTCTGGCTCTTTCCATTTAAGATCTTCTATTCTGCAGGAAGCATATTTTGTTCTGCTCCTAATAACACCACTAAGTGGGGTCCAGTACCCTCAGTCTAACATCTTCCCTAAAGTTTTCTCCTATGATAGAAATTCTATTTCTGTTTTAACATGTATTGAGTCAATTTCCTGAGAGAAGTCTCTTAAGTTCTCTACAGCACTGAAAAAATTCAAATAATTTATGTTTAGCAAAGAGTTCAATATTTAATATACAAAAATCAGTACACTTGTTTTTTCACATTGTTAGGAAAAAAAAAAAGGTGCCCAATGATAAATACTCAGAGTTGATCAACAAGCTTTCTGAGTTACTTTCTAATTTTATAATAAAAAGAATGATCTAGGGCCAGGGAGATGGTTCAGTGGCATAAGCTGGCAAGTGCAAGGTCCCGAGTTCAATCCCTGCTACTGTTACAGGCAGCTAAATTAGATACAAATATTAGAGGCAGTAAGACAGGGAAGGAGAAAATATGGAAGACAAGGTGACTTTGTGAGTTTGGAAGAGATAGACACTACTGATGTGTGCCACACCTCAAGACAAAAGAGTAAACAAATACAGCCACACACTTTGCTAGGGATTGGCATCTACGATTGATATTCTAAATAGATATTAATCACCTTGAAAGAGCCACAAAGTCACTAACCCAACTTCCAACAGGAAGAGACCCTGTTCACACCTCCTTGCTAAATGACTCGCTTTCTCATTTAATCCTCATTTAATCCATTTTAGTTGAGCAATGGTACTCGAAATCTTCTTGGTTGACCACATTTTTGTCCTACCTCATGCCCACCTAAGCGAGGTGAATTTTTTGTTTGCTTGCTTGCTTTTTCCTAATGTATTTGGTACAGGGTTTCACTACGCCACTTAGAATCCAAGTGATCCTCCAGTTTCCAGCCTCTCCAGCGCTGGGATTACAGGCATGTGCCACCACACCCAGTCTTCAGCACATTGTTTTACTCTATAAAATTTCCTGGACAAGACAGTTTCCCAGAGCAACCAACTGAGGTCCCCTTCTGTACCTCTCTCAGACAGAAATTTTCTTTCTCTCAATAAATATATACTATTCTTAACCTCCTTTTGGTCCTAAAATTCATTCTTAGGCTAGAGAACACAAACTCATCCAAGTACTTTTTAGGTTGGGAGTTTCATTCCTTGGTATAAGTACCAAAAAGAAAGAAAAAGCAATGATCTATACTTTTTAGGGCAGAAGTTTATCCTATATGTTAGGCAGGGTTCTGTAAGTTTTTCAGTCTCTCTTTTCTTATAGAAATTATTATATAAAATTTGTTTTCTGTTTGTTTGGTTATTTTTGGCAGAACCAGGGATTCAGCTCAGGCCCTTGTATCATATAAAATGTGAAATGAATAGTTTTCTGTCACTCATTTTTATGTATGCAGGTTGTTTTTTCTGAATTTAGAACAAGAAAATTAGCTTCCAGAACTTTTCTACTTTTACAGCTCATTTATTTTTGTGTAAGGTGAAAGAATGAAATATCTGATTTTTAAAAAGACTCACAGCAAGTACAAAGTATTCTTACAATTCCAAGCTAAGAATATAAGCACCAGATTTTAAAGTGGCAGAAGATTAAACAAACACATCTTCACAGAAAAATCAGCATGTGAAAAGCTGTGCAATACCATTAATCATTAGAGAAGTAGGAGAGATAATCATGGCACAACTAGGAAAATGGCTAAAATTAAAAGCACTGACCATGCTAATCATTGCTATAGTTTCAGAGGGACTAGAACTGACACACTTCTGGTATGAAGACAAGGGGACAATGTAGTGGTTGACCAACTGAGTCAACTTGAGAAGTTTAGAAGTTTAACTAAATTGGCCGAAAATGCAACACCCTAGGGTGTGGAGGAGCCATGCCAGGATGGCTCATCTCTCAAGAGATATGAAAGGGAGTATGACTGTTGAGTGAAGTAAATCAAACCCACACATGCAAACGTTGTATTGTCTCCCTAGTGTGAGAACCTGAAAGAGAAAATGGAATCTGAAGGGCACAGAAGATACTGGGAAAAGGGAATATTTATTCAAAAGGAAAGAGTTACTGAGCTTTGGAAAAGGACAAAAGAGAGAGCAAGGGAAAGAGCTTTATCTATGCATATAGACAGGATGGTTTGGACAACTGTTGTACATTTCTGGATGCAGATAATACTGCTCTGGAAAAGAGCAGATAATACTTACTTTGTCTTGTCTCTTCTTCCAATGATTTTTCCTTTTTCTCTTAATTTCTTTATATTTTTTCTTTCTTCTTCCAGTGTTGTATGCACATACAAGGTAATATAAGAACTGGCTAGAAGACAACGCTACGCATTACAACAAATAATGTGAGACTTGCATTACTTTGTTAAGTGAAATGCTGTATCACTTGCAATTTTTCTGTTTTTAATACTATTTCATACTCTTTAAAAATGTTTATAAAAAGATATAAAAAGGAAATGAGGAGGGTAGAGCATTCGTTTCTTCTGAGGAGCTCTGGTCTTCACAGTCAGCTTGTGTAGACTCACCAGCCTTCCATCACAGATTCATCAACCTCCTTATAGGGGCTTGCATAGAACACTGCGGTGAGCTCCAGATCTTAGACTGAATCTTTCAGTCTCTAGTGTGCAGATGTGTTCTGCATGCTTCCTTGTCTGACTGTGGCTGACTATTCCTTATACACCTTGTATATCTCACATTACATCTGTTCCTCTAGTAAAACTCTGACTGATACCGATGGGCATAATAACTTCCAAAAACAACTTGGCATTTTCTTAAACATACACTTACCTTATGATCCATTCCATTTCGTGGTACTTTTTTTAATAATAGCTGCAAACTGGAAATAACACAAATGCCTTTCAACAGATAAACAGCCAAATTAATTATGAAATAATGGCCCACCAGAATATTACTCAGCCTTTAAAAAGAACAAGCTAATGCTATATAGTCAGAACTACATGGACAAATCTTAAAATAATTATACTGAGTGGAAAAGAGCTAAAGGAAAGAGTACACATTTGATCATTCAACTTATATAAAATACTAGAAAGCTATGAGCTAATTTGCATGACAGCAAGTAGATCAGTGATTGCCTGGAGGGAGGCAAAGATGGACAGGAGGAAGGGATCCCAGGAAGGCACCAGGGAGCTTGGTGAGGCCATGAGTATGCTCACCCTCTTCAGGGTGGTAATGGTCCCACGTGTCAAAACTCATCAAATTGCATTGTTGACAGCATGTCAATTATACTTCCATAACACTATTCGAAGTAAATACGGTAGCTTGCCTTCTGATGTGTTTTTGCTCTCTCTTCTTCCTTCTGCATTTAACTGACCTTTTCTTTTTCTGTTCAGTTCTGGTTTTACATGAGCAGCTTCCTCCTATTTTATGAGTATATAGAGCTAAATTGAGAGGCAGCATTGGCAGCAGTCTTGAGAGGTCACACGAGAGCTCCACAAGGGGATGGGCCTTGGCTTTTTCTGTTCTTGGAGGAAGCATAGCTTCCAAGTTTTATTCCATACTCAAGCTGGCCATCCATGTTGTGAGGGAACACTATCGCCTATTTTGGGCTTTCCTCTTGATAATATGGTTTTCCCCACTTTCTCAATCACAGAGAAAGTCAATAAGAAGCAATTCTCTCATCTGTGAGTTGTGTGTCCCTCATTCCTTGGTTCTGGGGGTTCGTGAAGATTCCTTATGACTTCATATGCTCTTAAGGGCTGTTTATGGGTTTTAAATTTCACTATACATATTGTTCGTCTGTTTCTAAATAAAATTGTAAAATTAGGAGAAGGAAACTGAAAAACAATAAAAATCATATATACATGTACACACGTATTTATGCATATTATTTCATTTCTGAACATTATGGGTTTGTGAGGAGCAGCTGCACCCCAGGCAATATACAATATGATCCCCTGGGAGAACATGGAGGGTAAATAGATGTGGGATCTTCCATAATCTTAAGATCACAGGTCCAGAAGTAGGAAACCAGCAATGAAGTTGGCTGATAGCAAAGGCGGTGAGAGCGGGCCAGAAGAGCTCCAGCCATGAAAGAGGAGGTAAGTTTGAAAGAAAAGACAGAGGCAAGAACAGGAAGGTGCTCACTGCTTACAGCTTATCAGGAAGAAAGTAAAAAGGACAAACTTCCAGGGTTTTTGTCAGACAGAAATGTTGTGTCTTTTATTGGGTTGAGGATTCATTATGCAGGAGAGAGTATAAAGACTTAGAGACTTTAAAAAAAAATCAAAAAACCTATAATCCCCATGTGTAACATTTTGAACAATTTGCTAGCAAGTTAGCAGCAGAGCCAGGCTTTAGGTCATAGAGATGTGGGAAACTACCCTGTGTTCTCTAGTGAGATACTAAGTCTAGGGAAGAGGCTAAGAAAATAACTATTTATTAATTACACTTTCTTCAGTTGGGTTATCTGTATTGTGTTTAAGATTATAAATGAGTTGGTAAAATTGTATTCTCTTAAAAGGCCTTCACAAATATCCATTCCTGTCTGTGTGATTAAACTGAGTCATAAAAGTTTAAATAGTTTTTCTAAGGAACAGCTAATTAATACAAGATTCCTGATCAAGGTGGAACATCTTCCAGAGTTCTGGGAATCCTTTTATTTGAATAGACAAGTCTTTCTCTGCTTTTTAAATAGTCCATGTATTTTATTTATTTATTTAGTTATTGGCGGGACCTGGGTTCAAACTCATGACTTTGCACTTGCCAAGCAGGCACTTGTGCCATGGAGCTATCTCCCCAGTGCCCTGTCCACATATTTTAAAATATTAAAAAAAAAAAATCAGTCACAGAAAAAGCTGAAGTATTCCAGCTACAAACATCTAGAAAGAATGGGAAAACAAAGCAAAATGTTGGATGTATACCTAAGCATTAAAAGACTAAAGGCAAAGGCCCAGGTTACAGAAACAAGGGAAATGAAAGCTCTAATTGAAAGGGCAAATGATAATTTGGCAATAGGTTTGGGAGTGGGACCTCCTACCTATGTGGCAGCAGCCAGCGGCTGAGGAACAGCAGCAAAACAGACACAAGGAAGACAGGACCTTGGATCGCTTTGCTTCAAAAGTGAGGACTGAAACTGAGCATCGAGTCAGGACCTTCAATGTGACATCATCAGTGAGAAGCACAAGAGAAAGAAAATCAACCAGCACAAGAGGAGTAAAAGGAAGTCCACCCTCTGAGACCTAGGGAAGGGCAAATGACTCAGTCAAATCTCAAACTGGGCTTGGTGGCACAAATTTTTAATCCCACTGCTCCTTGCACCTTAGCTAGACCCTATCTCAAAAAGGAAAAAAGAAATAGTGTTGTCTGGAGATGTTGCTTTGCATGAAAAACCCAAGGGCAGTTCCCCAGTACTGCCAAAAATAAACAAAAACCAAAGCAGTAGTCAAGCCTAGCACACACAACAAGCACAGAGTTAACATTTATCCCAAATTCATCATAGTTTAAGATTCCGTCCAAATGTTAAATTAATTTTTGATTTTTTAAAAAATTGACTCTAAGGGTGAGTTCAATCCTTGGTACCATAGATAGATAGATAGATAGATAGATAGATAGATAGATAGATAGATAGATAATAAAAAATTAAAAAATTTACCCTAAGGGTGAAGGTAGAAACAAAAGCAGAATCACTAGAAACACATACGTGATTAAATACAGAGGGGAGAGAATACACACACATGCATGCGCACACATGCACATATCCCACACACATATACAAAGGTAACACCACTATAAATGAGTTTATAATTAAAATTTGTTCTTATTTGTACACAAAAACCAAGAGTAGGTAACAAAACTAATAAGAGAATTAACCTCTTGTACCAAATATTGATCACTTTCCCAATATGTTCTGGACCTTGGACCTTATCCTTTCAAGGTTATTTTTAACTATCACTTACAGACATCTATAGGCCTTTGCATAAGGAGGGCTCTAAGGAGGGAGCAGATATCTGTATATAGCAGCTTTCTTTTTGCAAGGAACTGTGTCCCTTAGAAGAGCCAATGGCTAACAGATGAACTCCTCGCTCCCTTACTGCTGGGCAGGGGAGGTCAGTGTAACTGAAACAGTGGTCTTACAGAGTTGTCCAGCTCTGTTTGACTTAAAAATTAAAGCTTTGTATATGAATCTTTTCAAGATTTACTTCTGGAAATAGCAGAATGAAGAAACTAAAACAACAAGCCGGGTGTGGTGGCTCATGCCTGTAATCCCAGCACTCGGGAGGCTGAGGCAGGAGGATTGGTGCGAGTTCGAGACCAGCCTGGGCTACAAAAGTGAGCTCAAGGCCAGCCTCAACTGCATAGCGAGACCCTGTCTCAAAAATAAAAAAAAAGAAGCTGAAACAACTTGATAGGAATACAAAATGAATATACTGTACAAACAATAGCAAACTAGAAGAAATGAATAATAAATCTATGACAAAGAAGTAAATTTTCAAAACTATAGAATAAAAGTTGCCATTATTGACATTTTACTATATAGATTAACTAAAACATGAACCATAAGAGAGCACTGACCAGTAAACAAAAGCTTAAATCACGGATTTCCAAGAATCCAGCACAGATGGTACAAAATCAAGACACAAAAAATTGCACAAGAAAGATAAAACCATTATGGGGGTCATCCCAAAAAGGGGAAATACACTTCTAATGATGATTTTTTAAAAAATGAACTGAAATAGTATTGCAAGAGGGAAGTGGTCTAAGCTTAAATGAAAAGAAAGATATACAGTGAAGAAACATAAATCCTGAGCAGGTTACACAGAAATAAATTTCTAGGAACAGACATATTCCTAGGAAAACTGGAAAATTGTCATAAAAAACCTAAAAGTGAACTAAAAGTCAAAACTGAAAGTCAAATAAAAGTGAATTCCTATTTAGTAATTATCATTATAAGTACAACAGATTATTTTGTAAAGTAACAAAAGGTATTAAATAATACTTCTGAAATGTTAGCAGAAATTCTAAATTTGGCAATTGTAAATTCTTTACCTAGCTAACTACTTACTACTCAGTAACATACAAATTTTCCTTAGGTGATCAAAAACTGAGATTTTGTCACTCATTGATCCTTCTTAAAAGAACTATCAAAGATTAAACTCCTGAAAAAAAAATTATAGAATAAAAGAAAATGAAATGCAGGAATCAAAATAATCAAAGTAATAGATAAATATGTTAAAAAACAAATAATATTAACTATAAAAATACTATACTAATAATATATTAGTTATTTAGGAGACACTAAAACCAAGGTTATACTAAAATACTAGGTAATTATAGCATGTAACAGAAATGGTAGTAAAAGTTAAACTACTCGAATGCTGTTTGATCTTTTATTAATTACAAGGAAGATAGAATGGCTATATTTATGAACAGACTTTCTTAAATGAAACATATATATTAACTATGTTGGTATAGCTACTGTAAAAATAGAGTATACATCAAGCTAATAAAAAGTAAATAAAAATGTGAAAAAGAAAAGTTTTGTCAGTCTAATTTTGTTGTGGTTTGGGGTATTTGCAAGGCAAACAATATAGTGCAGGACACGTTTTATAATGTATTTTATAATCAATTACCCAAGAGTCACCTACAACAAGTGCAGGAAATCTAGTCACACAGTAAATATTAAAGAATCAACAGGGCCTAAATCCTAATATCCTGCATGAGTCCAGCTGGAAACCTAATGCTTATAACAATGTCTCCTATAAGTGCAACTGGAGGCCTAGAGCCCATGACAAAGTCTTATGCAGGTCTGCTTCACGGATCTGTGCTAGAAAGGCCCAAAGGTCAGTGGTGGAAGCTAGAAAGTCTGCCATTGGGTTGAATGAACTGTGGTAGCAAGCTAAGGAATCTGACCCAAACCTAGGAAGAAATGCCCAAGAGAACACCAGAGCTCCACCCAAAAGTACCACAGCCCTGTTTGGCAATAGTAGGGTCTAGATCTTCTCCAGGGATGAAGAAAGCCAAGTTCCCATCAGGAAAGCCATGTGACAAGCTTCTCTATGAGACTGATTAGGGCACTAGCTTTTTCCATCTGGAGCCAGGAAGCAATGCTCAAGATGAGGATCAGAGTTCCTCCAAAGTTTGTCAGGAAAGCCCGCGTGACAAGCTCCTCCAGCAGAACAGCACAAGAAAACCAGTAGATTCCAACAGCTCCAATGGCTTCTCCACACAGCGTCCCTAACAGAGTTTTCAGTGGCTTCTCCTGTTCTGCCTTTCTGCTGCTGGCAACAACCCTCAGGTGGGCCTCCCACACCCAGCACCATGCTAGTTTAATTCAGCTGGGTGTAGTAAGTTGACCACCAGTTAGAAATACACTATAAATGTAAAGCAATAGAAGAAACAATGAATAGCATCAACACAGGAGGCAAACAAAAATCAGGGAAGATTCTGTACACATACACACATATACATGTATACTTGTACCAATAATCACTAAGAAGTATTGAATGAAAGAAATTCTCAGATTGGATTTTTAAAGTCTATTCATGTTTAAACAGATTCAAAAATATAGCATAAGTGGTACAAAATAAAACTAGTAGTAAAATGACAGACTATTGAATGTCTCCAGAACTCATATTATTTATATCATTCAGCTATTTCTATAAACCAAAATTCATTGGTTTAAAATATAAGTATTTATGATTTTTTGTGAAGCTCAGAACAGCTGAGAGCTCACCTTGTCTCTCCTATACCTACAGTGAACAAGAAGGCCGAAAGGATTCATTAGGACAGCTCTTGGCTAAGGCATGAGAGGGGGTGAGGATCAAGTCACACATCGCATCTCATTGTTCAATAAATTACTTGGATCATCTGCAAGATTCTTAGGGAGGAAAAAAACAAAGACTTCTAGGCCTAGACATTATAATAGCTGGCTCATTGTATGAGCGGCACAGACAGAAGGGATGGCAAAACAAATTCCATCTCTCCATGGAAGGAGCTATAACATCCCCCCAAAGAGGATGGATGCCTCTGAAGGCCATTAATTGGAGTGATCAAAACAATCCAATTTCTGTATGCAGTGCATATTAACAAAACTAAAGCTAATATATTTATTATCAGAGAAAACAGATTTTAAGGTTAAGAACAATAATAAGGACAAAAGAACGTATAGTATAAAAATGAACATGCCAGGGGTTGGGGAGATAGTTCAGCAGAATAAGTGCTTGCCTGGCAAATGCAAGGACCTGAGTTCAATCCCTGGTCCCTCTCCTCTCAAAAAATAAACATGCCATCAGAAAGCTAAATTATTAAACATATTTATCTAATAAAACAATGCTAAGAAATTAATTTCATGGAAATTTCACAAATTCATAACTATAACAAGGGGCATTAAGGAATAATATGAATTGGACAAAAGATATATGAGATATAAATAATATTTATATTATTTTTATTATATTATTTATATTATATTATTAGATATACAAATGTATTTAATAAAGATATATGAGATATAAATAACAAAGTAATCACAACTAATCTAGTGAACATATATAGGACTCTGCATTGGAGAAGTAATGTTTTCTTAAGGAAGCTGACATATTTAACGCATTGAACATTTTTAAACCTAATATTGGAACATTTACAAAATTAGCCAAGACTAATTTTTAAAAGTGTAAAATTCTTGATAAATATTAGAATGTATAACATACCAACCCAATCATATTATGTGTTTATATTTTATAAATGAAAAAGTCCACCAATATATAGACAAATATAGAAATACATACATACATATACATATACAGAAATAGATACTCCCTCAATAAACAAATAATAGCCATCCTACTTAAAAAGAATCCTTCAGTTAGGAAATATAAAAATATATAGATGTAATTAATTATTTTTGTCTTTTTGAGACAGGGTCTCATTATGCAGTTCAGGCTGACCTTGAGCTCATTTTTGTAGCCCAGGTTGGTCTCGAACTTGCACCGATCCACCTGCCTCAGCCTCCCGAGTGCTGGGATTACAGGCGTGTGCCACCCTGCCCGGCTCAGATGTAATTAATTAAAATTGAAGTGATAATGAAAATTAGCAAGCTATTTGGTTCTGAAAATTAAGAAATTGTGCCATGCTTTAACTTGCAGGGTATAGCTAAAGCAGTATTCAGTCAAAACCACATGATTTATGGAATACCAACTTGCAATGAATGATTGAGAAAAAAAGATAGTTCACATTAATTTAACCTTTGTGATTTTTATACTTTCATTCAACCTGAGAACAATCCACTAAGTCAACTGTTTATTATCATGCGTATTTCACAGATAAAGAAATTGAAGCTTAGAATTTCATTAAGTTATCCCAGTTTCTGTGTTGATAGAATTTAAGTGCAAGCCTTCTCCTACCAGAGTCCATGCATCTCCCTGATAGGTGACTATATTTCTTCACTCTTCAGTCTCTATGGATGACTGGCTCCAGGTCTACACCCCTGATGATTATAAAACTCTGAAGATGTCAAGCACCTTGTATAAAAGGGTGTAATAAACTTGGTCCTCCCACCAATTCTACATCAATACCCAACAACTAAAGATTGAAAATATTTCAAAAAATTACATCTGTATCTGTATTGAATATGTCTCAGCCTTTTGTTTTTATTCCTGAAAATGTGCATTGCAGCAACTATCCACATAGCCCTTACAATGCATGTAGGTATTGTAAGCAACACAGAGATGATGTAAAATACACGAGAAGATGTGCATAAGTTTCTGCAAATACAGACATCTCTGAGTATCCAGGGGGGCTTGGTTCCAGGAAAACCCTTGCTGCCCTCCACATTCCATAGATCCAAACCAAATCTAGGAGTGCTGAAGTCCCATATAAAATGATACATTATGTGCATATGACCTAATCCTCCTATATACTTTATTATTTTTTATCTATTTTTTATTTTTATTTTTTTATTTATTTATTTTTTGTGCAGGATCTCACACTACACAGCTCGTAATCATAGTGATCCTCCTGTTTTCAACCTCCCCAGTGCTGGGATTATAGGAATGCACAATGTTTTCTGGACTCGGTCTCCAGCTCAGTGGAGGACAGGGCCGGTGTGCCATGTGGTGCCAAGGATCAAATCCCTGCCCCTTCTCTTGCCTAAGCAAGGGCTTAATCCACTGAGCTATCTCACTGGCATTCCTCCCACATACTTTAAATGATCTCCAGATCACTTACAATACTTGATGCAATGCAAATGCTGTGTAAATAGCTATCATACTATATTATTTAGACAATAAGAAAAATGTCTGTACATTTTCAGTGTACATGCAATTTATTTTTCAAATATTTGTGGCCTAAGGTTGGTTGCATGTACAGATATACAACTAGCAGATAGAGAGAGGCAACTCCACATGGTGTCATAGGAAGATTTTTTATGTGTGTTTAGGGCAGGGCCTACAGGGTCTCACTATACAGATCAGACTCGTAGTAATTCTCCTGTTTTCAGCCTCTTAAGTGCAGGGATTACAGGTGTGCGCACCACGCCCAGTCTTAATCACTACCTCAGTGTGGCCCGGGGTTGGGGGTGGGGGTGGAGCAGGCACTGAATGCTGGGAATCGAACCGGGCCACTGGGCTCTGCCTAAGCAGACGCCTTAGTCCCTTGAGCTATCAGGCTGGCCCTGATAAAAAGATTTTTTGAGACACATTTATAAATACAACAATAAGATTTCTAACATATTTTGTATGTAAACTCACTTTATTATTTATTATTTATTATTATACAATAATAAATTCTGAGATTATGTAAGTATCCATAAGAATAAATTTGCACAAACAATGATTTTGTCTGTTAAACATGGAGAACAGAAAAGAGCAGCGTACAGAATGAAAGAGTGTATATTTAGTTTTTCTCTCTCATATCTATTATTTAGTTATTTTTATTGCATATATGTGTGTGTGTGTGTGTGTGTGTTACTTATTTCTGCCCATAAACAATACAGAGGAGAGGGGAAATGAAAAACTGGAACATGATGTTAGAAAGTAATTTTTGTATTTTTGTGTTGCTGTGTATTAACCTCAGGGCCTCATATGCACTAGGCAGGCATTCTGTCATTGAGCTAATCTCCTGGAAATAATTTTAATAGGAAAACTTAAAACACAAATTCAGCTCCTCTGTACAAATGCATGTGAGGGCAAGAAACTTAAACTTGTTTATTAAGAGAAGTAGTACAAGGTGTATATTTGTGCTATGTACAATTAATTCAGTGAATTTGTGATTATAGGTTTGAGTTATTCTCATTTTACAGTACCCTTCAATGGAAGTTAACAAAGACTTTGTTTTAATATGTAAAGAGTTACTTCACTTATTTAGGACATTAACTGGTTGCCAATAACTAGTCTAGCTGTAGGATTCTAAAAATGAATAAGATAATAACTTAATGGGTATCTGTTTCCAAAATATCAAGGTTTGTTTATACATAGGCTTTCTGGGATGGAGAGAAAGACAGAGAGAGAGAGAGAAAGCAAAATGGAATAAAGTTATAAAAAATTAGTAGGTATCTCTTACAACTGAGATCTTAAATGTCCTTTAAAGGCCAATATGCTCAAGTCTTAGACACCAACCCTGACCCTACTGATAAATGGGGGAACCCTGAGAAGGTGGATCCCAGTGAAAGGAAGATGGACACGGGACACCTGACTTTACAAAGGCATCAGGACCCTGGACTCCTCTTCCCTTTGTTCCCTGGCCACTGTGAGGGAAGCAGACCTCCTTCACTATATGCTGTACCATGATGTGTGTTTCACTACTGGCCTCAAGTGACAACAGTAATACTGTAGGCTGATAGCTCTGAAGCCAAAATAATCTTTTTCTCCTTCCAAGTTTATTTTCTCAGGTATTTTTGTCACAGCAATCAAAATCTTACTAACATAATAGCACAATAGTCAACAAAAGATTACCAAACATAAATACAGAGGATATAGGTAGGGAGAGGTCACATAATTTTTTTACTGAAACGGCCTGCAGTTACCATTTGTAGGCTATAAAGTGACCCACTTCCACTGCCACCGCCCAATCACAACCACCTGCGGAATATTCATTCTGCATCATGGGGCCTGCCTTGCTTTAAATCCCAAGGACATGAAGCAGGACATGGATTCCAAAGGAACGATGTGATTCAAAGCAGGTTTCAAAATCAGAAGCATTTTAACTTGTCCTGAATGTATTATCATACGTTTTCGCTGCTTTTGAATTTAGTCTTCCCAGCTGAACAATTACAGGGCAGGCAGGAAAGTCTTCTAGGTAGTTATGCCTATGGCATTCCATACAAGCATAATTCTCTTACAGACCATCAGAGCTTTGGATTGACTATTTTCTGAAAAAAAAAAGGTCAAAAACTTCCAAGTACGTCAAATTAGATTGAAATCCTAAGTAAACCTCTGACGTATGAAAGAATAATACATAAACCACCAAAAGAAAAAAAAAAAGGGTTACTATCTTTCTCTAAAATACTATAAACTACATTTTCAAGTAATGGCATAAAAACATATAATCTGAAAGATTACAGAAGAAAAGCATGAAGAAGCATGATAGAATCTTATAAGTTTTTAAAACATATTTTCAGACTATTCTATATTGTAAAGGAATTTCTTTTTTATTTTCTCAATACATTCTTGTAATAGCAAAGAAAATACAAATGTGCCATGTTAACAAGAAATTGACCCTCCCCAATAAAGTGACTTAATCAATATCATGTATCTATTATTGGCAAAAACCCAGCAACAAATCTCTTCTTTGTAACTATTTTTGACCTAACAACAATCATATTACAATTTCAAATTTATTCCTTGGTATTCTTCCCTTGTCACTTCGGTTTGTTTCCTGAATTACCATACTATTGATCTAAAAAAGTTTACAAATGAGGAAAAAATATGGATGATTTATCATATCTACAGAACCTAAACTGAAATTATCTGGAAATTGGACTCAAGCAATGGCTATAGAAATACAAACTGATGTTTGATACATCTCAAAATTAATTGTCACATCCTGTCACATAATGTAGGTTAACTTACTCAATACTTGTTCCCCCAAATTTCTTTCTTGCTTTCTTCTATTCTAAATATTAGTAAGCTGAATATTCAATTTTCTGGTCCCTTGTACCATTAAGGTGTCTTTATGATACAGCTCCCTACGAGAGTTAGGATGAATCTGGCTGATGAGACATCCCCTCTAGAAAAAGAGAAAAATCCATGCCTTTTTCTTTTCCTTGCTTAGAAAATAACAGAAATGTGTGACGATTATTTCTGGGTTGGATTACACTAATGATGCAACACACCAAGAAAAATGAGAAATTATCAGAGACAGAGACTCTGATAATATTAAATTGCCATTCATTGCCAATAACAATTTGTTTCTAGACATTTTTGTTTGTAGTCCAAGAACCCTAAGAAAAATCTGTATTTCAGCTATTTATTCTGGTTCTTACAATTGCACACTAATTCCTAATGAACAAAAACAGCTCCTAACTTTACAAAGTATGATAGGGATACTTTGCCATCTATCATTATCTCAAAAGTCTCAAGAGACACATGGCAAATCATTCTTATACATTTATGAGTTTTGGGGGGTTGTTTTGTTTTGACACAGGGTCTCTCTATGCAGTTCAGACTCCTACTGATTTTCCTACCTCAGCCTCCCCAGCACTGGGATCACAGATTTGCACTGCCATGCCTGGTTTCTATGGCCAGTACACTGGGCCCAGGGTGGAGCCTGCAGGGCATGCTGTTCAGGGAATCAAACTCTAGCCCTTGTGTTTCCCAAGCAGGTGCTTAGATGACTGAGCTATCTCCTCAGTCCCATGTTTATGAGCTTAACGTTCAAGTATAAATCACTCATAGATATTTTAATGCTTGTTTTTCCAAGAAACATTTTAAGACGCAATTAGCCAAACTTCAATTCCATATATTTGAAAGAGAAGATAGTCTTCCCTTTCCCAGGCCAAAAAGCAGGATTGGGAGCTGCTCTCCTGCCCACATCCTACCAGTGGGACATCTTCATTACAATCTCTGCCCTGTCCTGTCAGAGCCATCTGTCTCTCCCTGGAAAAATTTTCTTATACATCTTTGTACTGAGGGCAACTAGCATACATCATGTAATATTATAGTTTATTAGGAGATACTTGTACAATAAGTGAACCTTTTCAAAATTGCTCTAACTTCTCTCTACATTTCTGTCTCTAGCTAATTTTCTTAAGTCTACAATTTGCTTTTTCTGGTTGTGAAAATTGGTGCACTTGCAAGAAGAACGTTTACCTTCTTTTTTAAAGTTTATAATGATGATAGACCTCTCATGTTTCTTCTTACAAGCAAAAGTTCCAAATTAATTAGTAAATTTGATATTAAGTCAAATTATTTGTTTTATTTAAGAGGTATCATATCAAATAGAATAGAATCTCCCAGTGAAACACAGTTTAATTCATATTCTCTATCCAAAAAGTGAAAAATATATTCTCATGAGCTAAGACTTCTGTATATGTTTTATTTCTATCATCAAAATAATGACAGAGGTGTTTTATATATATATATATATATATATATATATATATATATATTTTTTTTTTTTTTTTTTCTCTGAAAATAGCTGGCTCACTATAGCTTTATCAGGACTGGTGGAACTGCTAAGAGTTTCAACCTCAGGACACCTCAAAAATAGTAACAGAGTCACTAAACCTTATTTTTGCCTGAATTCTACACTAAGTGCATAATCTGTATTCATAAAGTCTATCAGATTAGCTTTTGCATTTATTCTCCTTGTATACACTTATGCTGGAAAAGCAACAAAATTATGCAAAGTTCAAAAACAATATTCATGTCTTTAATTACTGTATTCTTGAAAATAACCTCATTATTCTAGTTATAATTACATAAGCTTTTATGCAAAGGGCTATGCAAATGGTATTGGTCTTTGTCTTGTTTTGACCATTATCAGTTTGCAACTGCATGGTTTTTTAAATGCTTTGAGTCATTGAATCAGCAAGTAAAAAAGGAACTAAACAGAGAAAATTAAAATTACAATATTTTCCATGACTCTGAAAAAGCCACCTAAGAACAGATTTTTTGGAAGAAAATATTCAGTTATAAAACATTGGCTGTATGTGGTTAAATTGCACATGTTTGAGATTATATTATATAAGGCAACAAAACTGTAAGCATCGTCTTTCCTTTCTTCATTCTGAGCAAGCAAGATCCCCAAAGCAGCTTTGAGGATACTTTATTTATGGGCCTGCTAGCTCAGGAGCCACACACTAATTCATCATGCTCCTGCTTGGTGCCATCTGTTATAAATAAATATCCCTGCCTGCAACTTTCTATCGGGGCATGTGTTTACTGTTATGCAGATGAATGCAATATGGGAAGACATTAAAGCTAAAAAAAGAGAAAAATGGCTTATGAAAATGTCTATTGAACATATATTTCCTACTACTTTGTGTACAAAGGTTCAGATCACATGAAGGCCTCTGGCCAAAGCAGGTATTAACTCAGAGCTCCTTGTTTACCTTGCAACCACCCAGGGGGGAGCTGAGAACAAGCTTGGCTAACACAGCCAGGTTAACAAAGAAGTGCAGGACGAGCACCTCTTCCTAGATGCTTTCAAACATTTCACATGACACACTGCTGTGACTTGGGGGAGAGAAGGACAGATAGGTCGTGTGGGAACAGTGTTAGAGTTCTGAAGGTGGCAGGGAGGCGAGTCCCTCAGGGCTTTTGAGAAGAAGAGTGACATGGTCAGAGCTTTCAGAGAGCAAATAATTCTGAGAAGTGTGTAAAAAATGTTTGAAGTGGAGAGAGCTTGGGAGGTTGGGAACTGTGCCAGACCTCAAAACTGATGACAGTGACTCCAAGCGTAAAATCCCTTCTACACCTCTCGAGCCAGTTACTGAATGCTTTCAAACACTTAGGACAGAAGAAGCTCCTTCTCCCTGTGGCATCTTATGCCTCCTCTGTAGCATTTTTAGGTCTACAAAATCAGGAGGAGTGATTTGTTCATCTGAATTTTTGTTAAAGTTTGTCAAATACATTCATTTGACTAAAATTAGGGCAGGACATACATTTTACTTGATTGCTTAAGTTTGTAGACTGATTATTGTTACATTTCTAAGGGCTTAAGGGTGCTGATCTGATAGCTCAGTGGACTAAAGCACCTGCTTGAGCAAAGCGCAGAAGATGAGGTTCGATCCCCAGCCCACCATGCCAGCACCACCTCTGGGGTGCACTGAAGTGGCACTAGAGACTGGGAGTGGTGGCACAGACCTGTAATCCCAGCACTATGGGAGGCTGAAAGCAAGTGGATCACTACAAGTGCGATCTATGTAGTGAGACCCTGAAAAACCCTGTATCCCCTGTCCTAAATGCATAAAAAAGAAAAATAATAGATAAAATACATGTTAAAAAGTACAGTAATGAGATTATTTTTCATGCCAGTAGTATATAGAAGATATTTTTCAGGGGGAAAATAGAAACATTTGAAATATTAAATTTTATAGGTAATTTTATCTTAAAATTTTATTTACAGTCATGAGTTATTCTTTATACTACAAATTCTTTAAATCTCTGTAATATAGCTAATAAATTATTGCATATATTTATGGCCCAGAAGAATGTTTTACTTACTAACTCTAGGTGAGAAAGTGTATTTTAAAATTAACGTGAGAAAAGAAATAAATTTCTGACTTTAAGATAAACTGTGGTCTTCATCCCTAGGGTGTCATTAAAAAGTTGGCATATTTTCTGAAGAATGCTTTTTAAAATCTCTTCTATCAGCTTCCAAATATTCTATAATGTTTACTCTTAGTCATTTTATTGTTGCCTTTGAGGTTTAATTCTACCGTCTATCATGAGTTTCTTAGGTTAATTGTTCTCATTCCTTATCTTTAGAATAAAACTTCTTCAGAATAGGATCTTTCAGAAAATGATCCTTTCATTTTTTATGGAGCTTGCACATTTCTAGTGGGTCATCAGGGAGTTTTCAGATGAATTTAAATAAGAATATAAAGTGCTTCTTATTAACATAAATATTATTCCTTTAACCAATGTATTTTGTCCTTGGTGCTTGCCAATTTTGAAAATTTCTAACCATTGACTTTAAACTGCTTAATACAAAGTAAGTCCCTAGTAATAAGCCATGTTCAGTTGCTCAGCATTTACCAAATTGCTTGATTCTGAGTTATAATAATTGCTAAAAGTGGCAAGCACTAATTAGCTGTAAGACAAATAAATGCCCAACTATACTTCTTCATCTAATCTAAATCTACATAATTTAGCTAGATTTAATGGCTCTCACACCAGAAACCGTTAAAGTACTGGAGTGAACTGCACTCTGGACACTAAGATATATTTAATTATTGCGCTAGTAGCTACTGGAAATGGTGCATTGGCGTTTCACTGATTGGAAACAAGCATGTAGCATGACCAGCTAGGGCTAAAGCTCACCAGGCTGGTGTGAAAGCAAGCTACAACTTGCAGTTCTTGGTATCTCTCACTTGCCAACTGGGTTGAGTGTTTCTAACTTTTTTCCACCTGAAGTGTTTTCCTGATAGGAGATGGCAAATACTGAAACTGATAGGAACTTTCCAGGGAGTAAGAGCAGGCCCTTCTATCTCAGAGGAAGAATGTTAGGTCTTCAAAAGCCAAATGATCCAAAGAACCCAAGAGGGAAAACGCCCCAAGTGACTCCTCCTGTACCTCGGGTCTCCTCCCCAGACAAGCCCTGTGTGCTATCAGTTTTGATAAGCAGCCTTTCCTCACCCATGAGGCTATAACATGATAATGTCATTCAATAACTCTCACACCCTTTCCTGCTATTTGTCCAGCACAGGAAACTCAGGATTTTCTTGTCGTGTGGACACAACGGAAATATCTAGCTAGCAAATACTGATTCTTGCATGCAAACAGATCCATATCCTCTTTCCGCCTGACAACTTCCTTCCTGCATGCTAAGAACAATCTACTCTTCATTTTTGTTTTCCGGACTTTATACTGACTACTCTGAAAGCCCTTGGGGAGAAGACTAATGTAAACTTCCACTTAACAGCAGCAGCTGGGTTTTTACACAAATAGGCTGACATTGAACATGGCTGAGGGATGCCCTTTAAATGTGGCAACATCATAGCGTCGCCAACTGTGCTTCATGTCAGAGAAGAACCTGTACTAAAAGGATAAGCTATAACAATGACCTCACAAGATGCTTTAAGGCCAAATCCAAAATATTGAAAATAATATCACTGGCTAGAAAATTTTTAAGCTAGCTGTTCCCCACCATTGGACCTGGATTATGTTGGTCAAGCCTGGGTATTTAAAGACACACCAGTCTAGATTTAGATACTCAAGAGTATCTTATGGTTGAGCATCCCAAATTAGCAGCAAAGCCTTCTGAGCTCACTCAAGCACCTTGAGCTCCCTTGGAGACATTCAAAAACACCATGCTTGCTTGAGGTAGGTAGTAGAAGGTACTTTGCTCTGGAATAACTCCTGATTTTCAATAAACAGTGAACTCACAAATCTAGAAGAAATAAACAATTTCAAGACAGCATTTGCACCATTCTGCAAAAGCAGTTTTCTTAGAATTTGGTGGTTTATAGAAGGCATAGTTGAAAGCTCATTTATTATTGTCAATAATTCCACTTTGTTTAAAATTATTTCCTTTTATTTTCTGGATAAATGTACTATCTAGATGTTACTCTACAACCAAGACTTCAACCAATGTAACAGCAGAAGGAAAATGCTAGCAATTAAAACAATGATGCCAATCACAAAGTTATCCTCAACTGCCTCTAACCGCATTTACCCTAACTGCTCACTACAAATTCTACATGAAAAATGATACCTAAAATGGGCAAAAAGTAGTAAACTTACTATTTATTGACATCGTTCTTTACTTGTACATGTTTGCAGTACATAATGGTTACATTGGTCATGGGGTGTTGGGACATGTACATGACACATCTGAACTCTTTTCATCCTCCATCCCTCCCATCTCTCCCTGCTTCATCCCTCTCTTGGTTCCCTGCCCTTCTGTAAAACTATACTTTCCTTTTCTCCTTCAGTTCTTTTGTTCTACCCCCTTCATTTCCCTATTCCCTGCCTCCATCTCTCATTTCCCTTGCCACTTGAAAAAGATCTCCCCACTTCCTATTATCTATCTTTTACTTTCCTTGTTATATTTTCACATATGAGAGACCATATGAGAGAAGTAATATTGTGTGTCTTTTTATTTCATGTATTGTCATGATCTCAAGGCTCATCCATTTTCTTACAAATAACACAAGTTCATCATTCTTTATGGCAAAGTAGTACTCCATTGTGTATGAACACATTATCTTTATCCATGAATCTATTGATGGATGTATAGGCCATTTCCAAGATTTAAATATTATGAGTTGTTCTAGCTATAAACATAGGTATGCATGTTGCACTGTAACTTTTGAGAAGATACCTAGAAGGGGAATAACTAAGTCAAATGGAACTTCTAGCCTTAGCTTTTTGAGAAATCTCCACATTGACATTTATAGTGGTTGCACTAGTTTAATTCCTACCAGCAAAAATGGGTTCCTTCTTCCCTATCACATCAACATTTATCATTTGATTTCTTCATGAAGGCCATTTTTTCCTGTAATAATATGGAATCTCAGTGTTCTTTTATTTGTACTTCTCTAATGGCAAATGAGATGAAGTATGTCTTATTATATTTACCGGCCATTTGTACTTTTCAGTTGTCCATTTTTAGGTTATATCTTTTAGTTTGAAAAGTCTATTTTTTTTAGTTCTTTGTATGTTCTACATGTTATTCCTCTGTCCAAGGAACACATGGAGCTGGCAAAGGATATTTCCTATTCTGTAGGCTGGTTATTCACTCTGTTGATGGTTTTCTTTGATATGCCAAAGGTTTTCAGTTTGATATCACCCAATTTACTAATTCTTGGAATTATGTCTTATGCCACTGGGATTCTTTTCAGAAAGTCTAACTCTATGCCATGTCATTAAGAATTTTAACTATTTCATCTTGCAACACATTATGTTTCTGTTTTAACATGTAGATTTTTGACTTATTTTGATTTCTTTCTTTCTTTCTTTCTTTCTTTCTTTTTCTTTCTTTCTTTATTTTTTTCAGAATTGCAGATCAAACTCAGGACCTTGCACTTTCCAGGCAGGCACTTGTGCCCCTGAGATATCTCCCCAGCCCCTTTCTAAAAAAAATTTTATGTGATTTCAATTTAGTATATGATGAGATATACAGGTCTAGACTTAATCTTCTCTAGGCAGAGATATTCAATTTTCCCAACTTTATTTATTTTGTATGTAGTACAGGGTCTACAGGGTCTATAGGGTCTCACTACAAAGATTGGACTTGTAGTGATCCACCTGTGTTCAGCCTCCCAAGTGCTGGGATTACAGGTGTTTGCCACCACACTCAGTCTCAATCACTATCTCAGCATGCCCTATGGGTGTGGCTGGCACTGGCACACTGGGGACTGAACCCCAGTCACTGCGCTCTACCTGAGTAGGCATTTTAGTCTGCTGAGCTATCTGGCCAGCCCTTCCCAACATCACTTATTATAGGCCATATTGTTTCTAAGCTATACCAATGTGGATACATAGATACAATGCAATCCCAATTAAAATACCAACAGCTTTCCTCAATGATCTAGGGAAAACAATACTAAAATTCACATGGATCCAGATAATATCCATAATATGAAGAGCAACAGAAGCAGGAAGAGCAAGAAGCACGGCAATCCCAGCTATATCACAAAGCTATAGTCATAAAAGCAGCATGGCTTTCTCACAAAAAATAGATATGTGCCAATGGAACACATAGAGAGTGCAGAAACCACTTTGAGCACATGCAGCTGTTAGATGTTTGACAAAGCAGTTGTTGAATTGGTAAATACAATTCACAGCTAAATGCTTATCTTTTATGAATTTATCTAGCTGATAAATTTCTACATCTTTGTGCATAAATTTGCTGAAAGGTACAATGGCAAAGGAAGTTAAGAGTCACTGTGGGTGTTCTCATCAGCATTTAGATCAGGGACGGACCAGAATGACCAGAATGCACTTCTTGGGCTCCTATCCTAATTTTCCCTTGAGCAAACCTTTCGTCACAAGCAAAAATATCACAATAATACAGGAGATATCCCAAACCATTATTAGCATAATTTTGTGTTTTTTTTTTTTTTTCCACCAGAAAATATCCTAAAAGTTTTGTGTGGATTATCTCATTTGAAACTCTTTGCAGCTGCATGCTGGCATGAACCCATAACCCTAGCCACCTGGGAGGCTGAGAAATTCACTCCAGCCTGGGCAACTGAGTTAGGATTTTTTTTTTTAAGCGACAGTAATAAAAATCACTACAACTCTAAAAAGGTGGTATTATTATTTTTCAGTGTTGTATGAATAGATGGCACTAAGCACTATCTTTAGAGAATTGATTAAATTTTTCCAAGTAAATATCCTATAATGAAACTGCTATCTCCTCTTTTACAGATGAAGAAATTTAGACAGAAAAAGACTAACTTGGCCATCATCATAGAATTAGTAAGCAGTGACGAGGCTGCAACTAGAAATTAGGGAAATGAATTCTAGTTGCTCTGAACTTACAACCTCTGACCTTGACTTTGAGGGAGTTCCTCATCTTTAAAATGTGTCTAATACTAGCTGAGTTTTCTCCTCCACAGAGTCATTATCTGGATCAAATGAGAAAAGTGTATGAGCAATTAACATGGAATTTTCCTGACCCTTATCACACACACAAATTGCAAGTAGTAGGGCAAAGAGACAGGCTGTATGTCAATTAAACATAAAAGCCATGTTTCTTGCTTGTGGCTTTTTAGCTCCTTACTTCCTTTAACAATTTCTGACAATTCCATAAGCTAGAAATTCTTTCAAAAGAAAGAATGCCAAGCCATTTCATAGCATAGTGTAATTTAGTTCATAATTGATTGGATAAAATGTCATAAATATGAGGAAATAAGGGGTATTGCTATTTGCTGCAGCTATACAGCCAGCCCATCATAACTTGGATGCAAATTCTTGAAAGTACTTTAGAAGGGAATTTTAGTCATCTTTGCTATGCTAATTTACTTAAAGATGCTGCTGCTTTGGCTCTAATATTTTTCCTGGAAGTGAAGTGGTACCGATCCAACAATTGCAATTCACTGCTTCCCGAGGGAAGCCTGATCTTAGAAGGAGGCATGGGAAAGTCAAAACACATAGCATCTTCATCCCTGCCTCCCAGGCCTAGGGTGGCTGTTCTCACACACATGGTAAGCAGAGGGCCTCAGGCCCTCAAGGACATGTGATGAAAACACTGATCCTCCTAAGAAGTAATATTGGCACATGTGAAGGAACATGTGCACTTCTACATGGATGTCCTGTTTGATTCGAGATGAAATTCCAGAGCCAGAAAGGAAAAAGTTTGCAATAATTTCACCTACTGTCTGCTTCTATATTTCCTGCCCTACAAATGAAGGTGAATGGTGATAACAATCTAAAATTTATTAAGCGACTTTCTATATGAATCACTCCAACTGATCCACATTATCCCTCTTAGTACTCACCACTTTATCACATATAGTTCTAATTCTCATTTTAAGGAATTTCAGGAATTCCTGAATTCATTCCTTAATGTAAGGAATGAATACACTGCTGATAACTAATAGAGATGTTGTATAAACCCTACAATTTGGTTCTAGGTTTCAACTTGTAAAAATTAAGGTTTAGCCAGGTGTGGTGGCTCACCCCTGTAATCCCAGCCCTCGGGAGGCTGAGGCAGGAGGATTGGTGCGAGTTCGAGACCAGCCTGGGCTACAAAAGTGAGCTCAGGACCAGCCTCAGCTGCATAACGAGACCCTGTCTCAAAAAGACAAAAAATAAAATAAAATAAAATAAATATTAAGGTTTAACTACTCACACAAGTAATAATGATGATAATTAGAAGAATAAAAAGTGGATGTATTTCCATTGCTAAATTAGGCGGTTGTTCTGTAGTATGTAAATAGTGACAAAATAAACAAAGCAGCCAAGAGTTTTTTTCCCTTTTTCAACAGGGAGCTCACTGTTTAGAAAATAGATTTTGGGCATATAAGAATTAAATCTATATGAAACATTTCTCAAGAATTTTCAGTAGAAACTGCTAAGTGGCATTTGAATGGAAAGAAAAAGGATGAGTTGGTATGAAGTAGATGGAGAGCGTGAGGTGCCTTCCAGAGGAGGCTGTGGGGTGTGGCTGAACGCAGGAGGAAGTATTTCCAAACAAAGCAGCTCCTTGCTTTTGACCCACATGTCACTCACACACAGAGGAATCTGATGTAAACATTCTAAACTATCAAGTTATGAATAAGGCGAAGCCAGTCCTCTAGAAAGTCACAATTCAGGAGGAAAACAAAACCCACACATAAAAACAAGGAGAATGGAGGGGGTGTGGAGTAAAAAAGAATTAAAATGTGCCATTACATGTACCAGGTCTCTGCAACAAATGCAATCATTATATACAGTGGACACAGACTAATATACATAGAAAAGAAAAGAAAAGAAAAGAGAAAAGAAAAGAAAAGGTGGCTGACTGATAGAGAGGCAAACAAGAGACCAGGAGAAGAGGAACAGAGGAGTTAGCATTGGTGTGATCGTTGCTTTAACTGGTCCTTGAAGGACGGGTGTAACTTTCCAGTAATGGTACATGAAGAATAAATGGGAAAGGAGAGGTGAGTGCACATAGTGAAGCCTCTGAAGTACCCCCACAGGTGAGGGTGATCCTAGAGCCAGGAATCACAAGTAGCCACTGGTAACTGAGGAATGGAGAGAAGAGCATCAGGGACAGCAGGGAGAGACCAAGCAGGAGAAGACGGAGCCAGAAAATGCCCGGCAGGGCTCACAACTGCACTGCACCGCCTAGAAAGGGCAGGGTTGGGCTGGCAAGCACAAATGAAAAGACAGAGATAAGAAGGGACATATATCTGCACCTTACACAGCAATGAGGGAAGAGATAAGAAGTTAAAGAGAGAGGACAAAGGATAGTATCCTACCTTAGAGAATAGTGGGAAGACAGGTAGCCCAGTGATTACATTTATGTAACTGGAACTACAAATGCAACTGGCCATTGAGTGTGGGTAGAAAGAACCTGATGTTCTCTAGAACCATGCTTTAACTTCTGAGAAGCAGAAACATAATAAAAAAAAAAAAAAAAAACATGAGTACAGTGAAGAGAAGGAAGAAGCTGGAGAACTGGCCTGTTTTTAATAAATAGTTGTGAACCTCCTAATATAATACACCTTAGTAAATAATAAAAAGCAGAAGTATGTCTATATGACATTCCTATAATAAATAATGAATACAAAATTTGTAGATTTATACTACTTGATCATGTATTTTGACACATATTTCAAATAAACTTATGAACTAACCTTGTGAGATAAACAGAAACCATGTCAAAACAAAAGGCCAGTAGATGCTTATCTATTGAGTGATAAATGACGAAGAAATAAGATTCTAAATACCTAAATCCTGTTCTAAGACCAGTCATTATTCTTCAAGATAACTTTTTTGTTGTTGTTGTTGTTAAATGACCTAGGGGCAAGGAACAATTTATTATTGGCAAGAGTCTAGAGCCAAATATGATACAAGACTCTAGAGTTCTGGTAGGGGCCATGTGAAGGATTTGATTTGCCTTAACAAATTAATTTAAACAGAGTAAAGCCAAAGAGAGTCTAGAGGCTTATGCTGCTTCTTTCTACACTAACAACAAACAACAAAAATCCCACATATCCAATCTTGCCACTCCAGTTGAAGAAAATGCCATGCCACAGTGCATGAGCCAGTGGGAAGCAGTAGAAACCATAAAAGCAAGGGAATAGTTGCCCTAGATCTCAATCTTAACTGTGGAAATCTTCCAATCACTTTTCTTTCACCAGTCAGGTGGCAGGAGAAGAAAGGTCTGTCCTCTAAATTCACTAGAGAGGCTTGGGGGACATTTAGAAGAACCCTATTAATTGATGCATATTGCAGTTTTTACCTGGTACAGCCCTCAGTGCTATGATAACAAAATGAACCCAAATTATAGCAAAATTCCTCTAAGAAAGGAGGTCTCCTTTTTTTCATCCTACAATAAAGTATTACTTTTCCTGCTTTATAGTTTTTAGTCATTTGGCTAAGAATAACAATAATAAAAAAATGATACCAATCAGAAATGAAATCTTCAACTTAAAATTGGCATCTCTTGGGAATTTCAACCTTAAATTTCTGATGCTTAAGAAAAATGGAAACTTTAGTGTTTCATGAAATTAAATCTCCATGATGTGATCTGTGTGTTCTCAAAAAATACTTTTGTTTCCAAAATCTCAACTTTAAAAATTCATTTTCTGGAGCAGATACCCTGAAGCAAGGTGAAATAAAATGGCAATGTTGGCACTACAATGGCTTCTTCTTTGAAACACAAAAATATTTAAGGAGATAATCGAAACTGAAGAGCACAACACTGTTAAATATGAGGAAGGCACAGAGTGCCAGAGTTTACGTGTGTCTGGTGATCTTGAATGAGAAACCCTAAAATTGCCCTTCTCAACATTTGTAAATGCAAGAGGAAGCATCAGTAATAGAAAGGTTGTTCTAGGAAAATTTTATTCCAAGGGACTAATATGACTGGCTAAGAACTTGATACAAATGTGTTCGAAACATCATTTTCATGTAATATTTCGCCTCATAATAGCTTGTTTGGTTTTAATAAAAGTCCTCTATAGTGATGGATTACTCAGGACATCATTTATTTTGCTTCTAATTTAAGAATTTGATACATAAAAGTATAGAGAGCATGAAGGAAATGGATCATGACCTTTGACTTTTGGCATAATTTCTAAGGCAGGTGTCACAGAAGTTCATAGCCACTATCTTGCCAAATCTTATCAAAACCTAAAAGACAAAAAGAGAAAAAAAAACTATACACTTTATAATTAACATCAAAAAGGAAGTCATTTTATTTTTAGTACGTTTGCTTTGGAGAGGGAGCCAACTAATTGGAAAGAGTCCATCATTTAAGCAACACTGTATCGCCTTCCTACATCCCCTATTTAAACTTAATAAATGTTAATTTCTAGATTTACTGACTTCAGCTTTTCCTAGTTAATGATTAGTAAAACCTTTTTACTACTTTCAATGAAAGTAAAATAAAGACCTGAAATCCTGTTATCAAGAATTGATTTCTAGCAGACAAACAAAATTGTTTGGTCTATTTTTATGGGTGACATAATTGTATTCTAAAACCTATAAACAATGTTCATCTACTTTAAAGCCTTTTCAGTCCATCTTTGGTCATAAACTTTAATTAAAATAAACTATCCCTTAGGTAAATCAAAGGAAGTGCCATTGAACTAATATAAACACTAGAGGAAATCTTGGGCTGATTCCAAGTTCCAGCCTGATTAAATGGAAAAGCACCGAACGCTGTGTCAGTAGATCAACCAATAGAGTTTGTGACTAGAACTGGCTAGTATTAAAGATCACTGGCAGAGTTTCTGGGCTAAGCTGTTCCAACTTTTCTATCCCAAGAGGGGATTTTCTACTTGGAGGCTATAGTATCTACAAAGGCCATCTTACCTGAGCAGTGTCCTCTAGCTGTCAGAGAAAGCCTATCACATGACTCCAACTCACATGACTGTATGTCTCACTCTGTCTTACAGTAGATTTATGATGGAGGAAACATGTTACCCATTACACCTACCACAAAGTGTTAAGGTGGTATATGTGAGCGTAGGAGGTGCGAGCGCTCAGAAACAGTACAGACCCTTTGCAGATGCTGAAATAGTTTCCAGAAAATTTACTACTCCCCTTGTTTTGTTCTTGTTCTTTTTTTTTTTTCTGTTTTAGATATAAAAGAATGCAGGGCTGTCTGAGCTTATTTTTAAGATAGTAATTTGATCTTGCCCTCTCCTTTTAAAAGGTTTTGCAATATTCAGAGCTTTCTTCCATTTGAGTAAAAGAATCTTTGAAAATTAACAAGTGGATGTCATTGTAACAGAAAATGACGTCCAACCCTTATATTTCAGTTTGTTGGTTGCCCAGCTAATAGTTCTATCCTGTTACACTCATTTCTTAGAAATGGCTAGCCATTGTGATGCATGGCTAGTCACTATGATTCATATTGTAAGAAACGGTCCTCAATTGACAAGATATTCTGCCTCTGTACTTCCTGCTGACTTATTCCATATAAGCCCTAGACCACCGGAGACCAGAGCCTGACATTTTTAGGAACAATTCATTCCTAGTTAGTGCCTATCTGATGTTAAGTAACTTTGCCTTGAAATCCTGGATGTCATTTCAGCATTTCTGCTTATTGTTGCATCATGAGAGACAAAGGTTTTAAATCTTAATGAGATCAGATCCTCTCTGTGAAGGGACTCTTAAGTGTTACTAACCTTTCCAGAATGCTGAGCCCTTTTAAAATCTATCAAAACTACCTCAGAATATAATTATATGGGATCATAAACCCTACCTGGCACTGTTAAAGTTCCAAGGGCTACAGGTTAAAACTCATATTCTAAGTAAAATGAAAAATAATTACAGAGCTATCAGACCAAACTGTCACTAGTAGATAGAAATAGAACCCTTCACAATATGCAAAATTGCTGATGTTGGGATTTGGTTGATTCTTCTCATTCTACAAAGTAGCAAAAAAAAAAAAAAAAAAAGAGGTTATTACAAAGACCAGCAAGCCCTTTGTGTGTGTATGTCTTCTATGGAAGAATAACTCCTTGGAGATTATATGGACCGCCAGTCAAACCTGCATTGCTGGTATGGTGAGATAGCTCAGCAGACTAAGCACGTGCTTAGGCAAATGCAGAGATGAGGGTTCGATTTCCTGAACTACATACTGTGCCAGCCCTGAGCTGGTGACTGAGACTGAGTGTGGTCCCAGTGCTGAGGAGGCTGAAAACAGGAGGATCACTAGTGTTCCAATCTCTGTAATGAGTCCCTACACCAAATGCATTTATAAAAGGCGGGGGGGGGGGAACTGCATCACTTCTCTTTTAGGAATACAATGTCAAGGTGGCAATCACTAATAAAATAGAGGATACTCTGTTAAATTTGATTGTCAAATACGGAGAAATATATCAAATATTACATAGGAGATGCTTAATATAAAAGTTACTTATAATTCATCTGAAATCAAGCTTTAATGTTATAGACAGACAGACATATCTGATAACTAATAATCCAGCAATTCACAGACATACAGCAACTATGAGGTCTGGATTTCAAATATTTTCTCAAGAATGAATGAGAACTTCGCAGTGGAATTTCAATGAACTTGTTGGGTTAGTAGAAGTGAAAGCAAGTCCAAACAGTGAGCTTGACAATGCCCATTCTGTTTTTTGGGTTTTTTTCCCCTTAATTATCTGACTCTGTTTCCTTGATGCAATTGTTCTTCCTTCTCAGCTCCTGAATGTGGGTACTGGGTAATCTTCAGTTCTAATTCTTGCTCATTCCTTACATTTCCACCACCAATTTTTCTTCATTCTATCACTTCAGTGTCTTTACCAATAATCCTCAAATATGTGTGATTATTCAAATCCTAGATTATTTTTTCCACTTGCTTATTATGTAGTATGGTAGACATAAACACATTAAACTCCCATAATAACCTATCAAACTACCACCAAATAGCAAAGGATCCACTGATCTATCCTTCTCCTTTTCTTAATATCTCACAACTGTATAGCTAACGGGCTCACTAAACCCACTGCCTCTTTTCATTTCCCTGCATTATTCTCTGGTTTATATCCTCAGTATCTCTTTTCTGTATTACTTTGTCTCATATTCTTTGCCAGTGTGGCAATTTCGTTAATTCTCCTTTCCTATTTCTTGAATTTCCACCACAGATCCATAAAAACAGTGCAACACTATTTTGCCTTCAAAAGAGCATATTCCATTAGAGGAGTACCAATTACTCCTCTAATTGGTACATAAAAATGGACCAACTATAGAGAGAGTATACAGAAGAATTGAATTGGCCGAGGACTGAATAAAACAAAGTACAGTGGTCACAAAACTGTGTGAGCAACTGTAGCAGAAATGGTTTCTGGCACTTAGAAGATATATCTGCTGAAATGAGCTTTAAACAAAATGAGCATTGGTCATCAAAGGAGAACCTGAAGTTTGACAAAAGAAAAGAATATTGTATATGCACACTGGACACTCTAAAAAAATGACACTTCCAACAAACTGCAGTAGTACAGTGTAGCTGGAATAGGAACTGAGGAAAGAGTTATGAAGCCACATAGGTAGAAGTGTCACACTAAAGGTTGCATTCTACCATGAAAATAATGGATAACCATTTTTTTAAAGTGGTGACATGGTCTTATGAAAGTAGATAGAAAAATAGCTTCAAGTGAAAATCCTGGGACAGAGAAACTGTGATAGACTAAGGAATCCCTGTGGGAATAAGGGGAAGCCTTACCTAAATCCTACCAATGGTGATGCAAATAAATGAGACATTTTAGTGAAAACTTAGACTAGAACCAGCTATGTATGTCCAGCATAGAAGTAGGTGACAATGCATTAGAGGTGAATCATGATAAAAAGCAGATCTCTAATTACACTACCGAATCTTTCCCAATTCCTACTTTCTACAGTAGTGCTTTTCAACTGATGGTGATTTCATCTCCCAAAGGATACAGTAATCTGGAGCTATGTTTAACTGTCAGAAAAAGGAGAAATATAAAACAAATGAATGGCAACAGGGACAGAATGATGATAGGATAGCCCCTCATAACTAAGTTATCATTTTCAAAATATTCTAGTGTAAAATGAAGAACTCACAAATGGTCTATGTAGAAAGCATATGTGACACATTCATGGTATCTCACATATGACTCTCACTTTCCACCTTGCCAGTTTTTCTTTCACATGAAAATTCTCCCCTCAGTCTGCATTTACTTGACAAAATACCACTGTTGTCTGTATCATAAGTTTTAATAATTTTCGCTTTTGGGCAAACTTTAATTCTTTATCTCTTTTTTTTGGCACACTCTATGTATATCTTGTAAATTGACTACTAGATGATTGGTTCTGTCTTATCCTACTCCTTGAAGAATGACTCTGATAGCACAAGAACAGTGGCTTCAACACAGTTAAGTATTCAATAAATATTTGTTAAAATTCAGTATAATTTTCTAAATATCAGTTATCTGACTGATATTATCATCAATGCCTCCTTTCTGTTATACATGTGGAAAATTCAGAATTGACAGATGCTCATTTATAAGTGCTAAATAATATGTAATGCTAATAAATCAAAACCAATACCCAGCTTTACACATAGCATGCTTGCTTATAAACATGAACATGCTAATCATCACCTCCCATGAAATACCTCAGACTTTTGTCTTTAGCTTTTTGTTCCAGTCTAGGTGTTGGCTTTTCATTTGCTTATGGGTTTTTCTTTGTTCGTTGGATAGTTGTTAAAATTTCTCATACATCTTCCCACACTGATTTACCTGTCTCCCAGGTGCTCAGCTCTGTTCTCCAAATGCTCATTCTAAGCTGTTTAATTCTGCAATGTATATTTCATTGCTGGTATCTTTAGAAAATGTTTCTGCCTATAAAACAAAACCTACTCTTTATCAGCTTATTAAATACCACTAAACCAGTTCATAGAGATACTGGGAAATATGAATGGCATGGTTAGCCAAGATTATAATTTGGATTTTTTTACTTACTGTCTTTTGGCTTTTATGCAGCTATATTAAAGATAAGGACTGAATATTGCTTAGTCTTCTGAAAGCTGTGCAGGTATAATAAATGTTTCATTTGCCTATTCTCTAATTTCTTAATCCATGTGAGATGATTTATTTTTTTATCTTGAACCTTCAAGATCTACAAAACTGAGAAAGAAAGATATGAATCACCATGTACTGTGAAAGCTATAACAGGGTTGGAAGTGTTTTCTGCCACTCTGCTTGACCTTGTGTTATACACATCAGCCTCAGCAACAGGATACAGACAGATCTCCAGAAGGCAAGATGACTTAGAAACTATTTTCTGACTCATGGGGAGATTCTCTATGTTGCCCCTAAAATGAGGTAAAGCATGCTTTTATCAAAAGCAGACATTTTAGAGTTATCTGTACTAAGGAGTAGCTATATTTCTGACCCACCTTCTTTAGCCAGAGTTCAGCTTTTGTGGAAACTAGGTCAGAAGTGTGAGGTAGTGTTTGTAACAGAGGATGAAGGGTGAAATATAATTTATTCTTTTTAGTCTATAATTAGTGACAATTAATATTCTAGTAGATGGATTAGTTGTCCAGTCAATCAACAAATAGAAGTAAAAGAAAGACACAGGAAGCCAGTTCTTGCTAAGAATATAGAAATGTACAAAGTCTAAAGCTTTAGTGTTTTCTCAAATCTAGGTATTCTCAGAATTCTAAGCCATTCTCATCCACCCTCCTTCTTTTGGGTTGACACGGATAAGTTCATTTTTCTTATTTAAGCCTAACTGAAGGAAAACATGTTTCCTTACAATAGGAGTCTGAAGACCATGGACTACTCCTTATTCATCTTTATTTGTCTTTGTATCTCGGGCCCAGGGCTCTGCATTTCTTTGATATTATGTCACTGCTTTTGACTTAGAACTCATTCAGCCTTGTGGTACGGAGACAGGAGTGATCTAAAAAGGCTCCACAAACCTTCTCTTACTATAAGTTCTTTCAGTACATTGATCAATGTTGGGACTTCAGTTTTCTTGTAAACTTCCAGTTAACATTTATCACAATTAAGATTTGTCATACTGATAGGGATACAAATTTTTCTTTCTTAAAATTTGAGAAAAATAAAAAGTTATTACTTATAAAAATGCACTGAATGCTTAATTGAAATAACCAAAAAAGTGAAAGCATTACATTTTGTTAATACATATTTTATTTAAGTACTATAGCTTATTCAAGACTGTGTTACATTATGATACATTAATACGGTTATAATAAAATGAAACTCAGAGAACTGTAAGAATTAACTGCAACTATCATTCATAAACAGATACCTCTAACAGCATTCTTTCAAAATATTTCTTAAAATGTAATATAAATATTTAATGAAAGTCAAGCTAACATAAAATGAAACAATTTTTAATGATATGTTAAACTTGTATAATAATGATTCTATACACAAAGTCAAGAAACGTTTATGTCTTGCAAGAACTTTCACACTGTCTTGATCATGCTAATCTTGAGGTCAACAAGGAAAGCACTGTTCTTCAGGTTACAGGGAATAGAATGGATTACATGACTTTTTTAAATATATAAGCTATTTAATTAGGTTCTTAGTGAAGTAAGAAATTTAGAACACTAATTTATGAGGATAAATTCCATTTGTCAGAGCAAAAACAGATTACAGGTAGCTCCAGAGCTGAGGAACAACTTTGATCTCTGCTAAAATCTGAGTCTACCACTTTCTGAACCACCTTGCACTGCTCTGAATTCTGGCTTCTCTTTTTCTCAATGTCAAAGATCTCACCCTCCTAGTGTTCGGGTTTCCACAGCTTCTTCTTTTCTAAGTGAGCATCACTGAGGTGTTTGGGGATTTTTCACTTTGCTCATAACAATTTTTATAGAGGTGGCAATGACAAATTTCTGATGTGTTCTTCAGAGAAGAACATGATTAAGGCCAAGAGGCCCAGTCACAAGTAGCAGGTCACTGGCCAACTGCTGCAAGAAGACCACTCTCTGGCCTCTGTGATGTCCAGTGAGGATGATCAAGATGGTGCCAGGAGTGATGCTAGCTCAAAATTTCCTAGATGCTGACTGAAAGGTTTCTTGTTGTGGCTTAAGAGCTTTCTGGACATATTTTCGGTACGGTCATACGGAGGCATTTTTCAAAGCTTAATCACTGAGTACCTCAATTATCATCCCCTCAGATTGGTTTTGTGATTATAGCAAGAACTTTCTCCTCCTCCTCTTCTTCCTCCTCTTCTTCCTCCTCCTCCTTTTCCTCCTCCTCCT